>PVHY01001077.1:0-175744 GCA_004024945.1 Uropsilus gracilis | reverse complement strand
TTTTTTTGAGACTAGGTCTCGCTATTTTTGCCCGTGGAACCACAGGCTCTCATTGCCCGGGGTACCACAGACTTAAGCAACCCCCAGCCTCAGTTTCCCAGGTAGCTGGGATTAGAGTCGCATGCCACCATGCCCAGCTATTTTTTTAGAACTAGGTCTCGCTATGGGCCCCAGGCGGGACTCGAACCGTGATCCCTAGCCCTGGCTGCTTCATAGGCTGAAGCTTACAAGCACGAGCCACCGTGCCCAGCCTAACTCTGTTGTTTTTTTAAAAAAATTATTTTCATACAATATCTGCCATATTTGTACAGTTGTTGTTCCCCTTAGGTATGGCCCTCCCATCAATAATGTATCCCTCTGCTACCACCTTGCTACCTCTTACCACTTTCCCCACTCTGGTCACTCCAATTCCTCTTTTACTGCAAGTCATCTATTGATTCTTGGCCCACTTATCTATTTCTTTTCTGGAGCAATGTCTCTTTCTTGGGTGAGGATCTGCACTCCTAGGACACAACAGACCATAGTTAGATCTCTGGAGTAACTTTGAGATAGGTAGGCAGATAGAGCACTTCAGGAAATTCTTACAGGGCCGACTTGTGGCATGGTTTTTCAGGCTCGTTGATTTTGTTTTTCCTATGGTATAGGAGAGAGTCCCCTTTTCTCCAGACCCATGTGTTCACTGGGTTCCATGCCTCATGATGGCTGTCTCCTCCATCCCAATATCTATCCCATGGTGTTGCTTCTGAGCCTTACAGTTTTGGCATCTGGTGTTGGGAACCCAACTCCAAGCCTCTGGCAGTGGAGAAGTTCCATGGTGGGAACAGACTTCAAGAGGTGGTTGGTCCAGCTCATCTCCTCTCTTGTGGTTTGCAGTTCTGCCATGGAGCTGCTGCCACAACTCTGTGGTTTTCCTCCCCCACTGGAAAAGGAGGGAGCCTTATTCATGTTGCACACATCTCTGAACTAGTGGTTTGGTTCCCTGACCCCTGGAGACATTGTAGGTGGAGCTCTATGACAGGTCATTATAATAGTCTCACAGTCTTGTCTCTTGGTTCCAGTATGCTCTGTTAGGGTCCCAGGTGATGAGTGTATCCAGGGCCTTCATTTGTTCCTATCCTCCCTTGTATGTCTGCAGGTAGAGTGCTGGTTTTCCATCCCAAGTGCAGGTCTGATTGAGTGGGAGTAAATCAGAGGCGAACCCTTCCCAGCTCAGAGCCCCAGCAGAAGTGCCCAAACCACACCCTCAGCCCACACGGAGGCAGAGGCTAGTTCCCCTCAACCCAAGACACTTTAAACATAGACCCTGATACCCTAGTGGCAAGGACTCATCCTGCTCCCAACCCTGCTTATAGTCTAGGTCATAGGCAGTGGTCTGCTGAGAACTTCCTCAGGGGCCCAAGTCCTCTGGGGTGGGGAGAACTTCAGCTTCCACCTCCAACTCACTGAAATAAAGTCAAGTAACTTTGATTAAGACAGTTTGATCATGCAAAAAAACTCTCTGGCTGGTTTATAGGTGTAAACAGCGTTTAAAAGTCAGATATTTGAAATTTTCAAATAAATCCTTTATAATGAGATCTTTTTATCAGCTAAAAAATATTTTTCAGTTTATTAAATACTTGCTAGATATTTATACTAAGTGGCAACAAAAAGTTTACAAAGTCTAACTGCTTAGTCTAAAACAGTTTCTCCCTTTTTTGTTTCCAAAGAATTATACAAGAATATTTTTGCTGGCAATATTAGTTATGGTTTGGGAAAATTTAACTTACTATATTGGTAAGATCTACTAATATACTATTCATTTAATTTCTGCTTAGTAAATTTAAATTAAAAACCTGAGATTCACAGTTAGCGAGTGCTACAGTCAAATAGAGAAATATTTTTAATTAGATAATTTATTTATATATAAATTTCACATCTTTGTGATCTCTGGGGTTCACCCTCCCACCCTCCCTGACCATTCCCACCCTGTCCTACCTCCCCACACCCAAGTTGTGTATTAATTTTTTTGTTAGCTTATCTTGACTTTTCTTCGTGGCTTTTTGTTTATCTTTCCCAAGTCCCATGGAATAGTGAAGCCATTTGGTTTCTGTCTTTTTGACTTGTTCTGCTAATATGATTTCTTCTAATTCCATCCATGTTATCATAAAATCAGGAAATTTGTCACTTTTAATTGATGAGTAATATTCCATTGTGTATCTATACCACCTCTTTTTCATCCAGTCATCCATTTTGGGACATTTCTGTTGCTTCCATGTCCTTGCAATTATAAATAGTGCTGCAGTAAACATCTGAGCACAGGTGTCCCTTTGTACAAACATTGAGGTCTCCTTTGGATAGATTCCCAGAAGAGCAATTGCTGAGTCAAATGGTAGATCTATTTTCATTAATTTGGGGGTCTTCCACATAGCTTTCATGTGGTTGGACCAGTTTACCTCCACACCAGCAATGTAAGAGTGTTCCTTTCTCTCTACATTCCCACCAGCACTTCTTGTTGCCCATCTTTTGGATTTGGACCATCTTATTGTTGCAAAGTGGAATCTCATTGTGGTTTTGATTTGCAGTCCCTTGATTACTAGTGACATTGAACATTTTCTCATGTGCCTGTTGGCCATTTTTATTTCCTCTTTGGAGAAATGTCTTTTAATTCTTCTCCCCATTTTTAAACTGGGGTTTTCACTTTGTTTCTGTTAAGTTGTGTGAGTTCTTTGTGTATCTTTTTTTATATATGTTGCATTTTTAATGAAAAATATTTGTAAAATAATAAACAGAAAAATCTAATGATTTAGTTAACATTTTCCTAATCATTTTATCAACATAAACATCACACATCACATTATTTGGTTGAAATTGTCTATTTGTTGAGTGTATAGATGGCAACCTTCAGCCTTCTGTGGCTCTTTGTGTATCTTTGTTATCACTTGTATGTAGGGCAAAAATTAAATAGAGAAATATTAATCTTTATAATTCAGTACTGCTCCTGCTCACATCAATGCCTTTTTCTCACTGTAACATACAAAAAAATGAGCTATTTTCTTTAATAATTTATAAGAGGGGGGTAAGAAGTCTTCAAAATATAGAGCAGAAAGATACTATACTTTAGAAAATGAGAAAATTAAAATTTAAAAGCAAGCTACTTCATGTTTTAAAAATAAAGGGTACTTTCATACACTGATGCATCATTTGGCTCATTAATACGATATGCATGCCAGAAACAGTCACAATACCTATGTCTTCTAATATTTGAATATCCTAGAAATATTACCTAAAAAAATCTTTAAAAAGAGTATATAATGTACAAGGATGCTGTTTAAAACAGTTTTTATGCAACCTAAATTCTCACAGTAGAGAACAGGAGTTATGAAACACCAAGAAGTATATAAATCATTCCATGTCAAAGAAAGAAACTCTTACTAAAACCTCTGTGTATTTACAAATACCTGTTTTTTTTTTTTTTGTTGTTGTTGTTTGTTTGTTTGTTTGGGATGGAAGTTCTTAGTTCTCTGTTTGCTTTTAAGAACTATATGCTGTATCATTATTGATAAAGTAGGCCCTATACTGAAACCAAGAAGATCACCAGCATACTGGGATATGACTAACAAACACTGTAAGCTCTGGATACTCAAAGCATTATTGAGTATTATGGAAAGTATTATTACTTATCCTCAGTTTAAGTTATATGGTAAAAGAAAGAGGGCTAAATACTAAAGTTTCTTTTTTAAGGTACTAAGGTCATAACCAAATATTAAGTAATTCAGACAAATGGATCTTTACAAAGGGGTACCTATAACCTTGGTGGTCTTGCAAAGGGTCATGATGAGGCAGGTATAGCAGTTTCAGGACCAACTTGTTCTTTGAACAATGACAGAAATGAACTTTTGAAATACAGAATCCACTAATATAAAGGAATCAAAAAGTAAGTTTGCACTTGAGTTTCTCGGTGTCATCTGTGACACACTATTAAAATCGTTCCTTTCATGGATAGGAGAGGCCATTGTCCAAACCATTCCTGTCAGGGCCATTCTATCGTGCTGTTCTACTGTTCTACACTTTTAATGTCTCAAACTTTTTTTTTTTGAGACTGGGTCTTGTTATTTTTGCCTGTAGAACCACAGGCTCTCGTTTCCTGGGGTACCACAGATTCAAACAATCCCCAGCCTCAGCTTCCCCAGTAGCTGGGATTACAGGCATGCACCACCATGCCCAGCTATTTTTTTGGAACTAGGTCTCACTACAGGTCCCAGGCAGGACTCAAACGGTGATCCCTAGCCCCGGCCGCTTCATAGGCTGAAGCTTACAGGCACGAGCCACCGTACCCGGCCCTTAAACATTCTTTAATTTAACCAAAATATGTGTGACAAAGGGGTGCTTTAAAAATGTATCTCCAGAAAATAGATACACATTTTCCATTTGCTTTTTTTCCTTTTTAATATGGATTAGGTCAATAGGTATCTTTGTACCAAGGACAAGATATAAGAGGAGTCTACACATGTGGTTGGGAGTGAGTCTTGGTTTGGGGCAAGTACAACAGTGACAGTCCTGGTGGTCTGCCAGGGTGTCCTGTAAGTGGTAGTTCTGCCCATGCAAAAGAAAGAAGCAGATGTTTTATGAGAGAAAACATCACTTTCCAAGGGTAGGAATCAATTTTAAAAGATTTTAAGGAATTTGGGCCTAAAGTAAACATCTGTATCGAAAGAAAGATATGGTGTCACAATTCTGCCTAAGATGACTCTAACTCAAAGCCCTATCTTTATAAATCTCTGAACACAGACCCTGGTGATTGTTATGGAAGAGAAAGTAGTAGAGCTACCAAGACTCGAGAAAAGAGACTTCCATTCCCCAGGCTCTGAAAGAGTTGGGTGGAATCATCCCTGCTTTTTACCATTCTTTCCAAAGACATATATTCTAGCCTGGTCTATCTGAAGAAACAAAGATTTTCCCCTTGGGGAACTCTGACATGGAAACCCCACAAGGGGGACAAGGAAGATTGTTTGCAAAATGAACATTCTTCTCTATAGAAATTCCTTCTAACCTGCCCTCTTTTTAGAAAGTTATTATTAAAGACTAAGAAAATATACTCAGCTTTAATGGGGGGGGGAGGCAAAGATATGTTTGGAACTTAGTTGAGTAGCCTTTTGTCAGTATGGTAGTTTTAAAACTCATTTATCTTACCTAGTCAGGGGAAAAGATTGCTTGACTCATTTTAATTGTTTTATTTCCTCATGTTCTCATAGTGGTTAAGTTGAGTAAAGAAGCCAAAATTTTAGAGCTAAGAGGAAACTAAGATAATTTCTTCCTCTTAATTTTATAGCTGAGGCCCGGCACGGTGGCTCATGCCTGTAAGCTTCAGCCTATGAAGTGGCCAGGGCTAGGGATCGCAGTTCGAGTCCCGTCTGGGACCCGTAGTGAGACCTAGTTCCAAAAAAATAGCTGGGCGTGGTGGCGCGCACCTGTAATCCCAGCTTCCTGGGAAGCTGAGGCTGGGGAATGCTTGAGTCTGTGGTACTCCAGGCAACGAGAGCCTGCAGTTCCACGGGCAAAAATAGCGAGACCTAGTCTCAAAAAGAAAAAAAAAATTTTACAGCTGAAAATCTCAGAACATATGGTCAAAATGTAGAGAGTCCAAAAGTTGCAGAAGTAGTAAGTATAACTAATGCATTAAATGAAAATTAGATTGAATGAAATTACAGAAAATATCACTGCATTTAATCACAGTTTCTCTGCAAGTTAGATATTGTATTTGTTTTTGTCTATTTCTGTTGGTTAAGGAGTGAATCTGGATTTTTCAAATTTATTTTGCTGTTACAATGGAAATCTACAAAAAGGGCTAATAGACTATTTTGGGACCATTGTTCAGGAGTACATTTATCTTAGAAATGGTTACCATGGAGATGAGCACACAGTGTGTGACTTTACAGCTTGCAACTTAGTCATGCTACTAAGATAGAAATAGCCATGTATACACATAGATATACCCGAGTTCATGTGCACATATACACTGAAGCTACATTGTTCCTCTCTTTTTGTAAAGTAACCATAACAAAATTTTATTTAGTGTTGATCTTTGATGGTGGAAGGATCTGCAAACTAGATATTTTAAAGTGCAAATCACACAATGATATAAAAATCATTTTTTAAAAACATTACAGTCTGAGTCAAGCTTAAAGTCTAGCAACATACATACTTAACAAATAAAATACACCATGAGAATCTACTTCTTAGGTATTACTAGCAGAAATACAAAAGCATGTCAACAAACCCAGAGTATATTACAATTACACAGCAGTTGTTCTTGAACTATTTTCTCTAAAGTTCTCAATAATATTAGTGCTAGTATTTATTTTCCTGTCTCTCTTTCTGGCTAGCTATGTTGTTTTTGTTTGGTTCCTTTGCCTTTTCTTTTCCTTCAATTGTTGTGACTTGTGGGCTGCTCAACAAGACAAGGACTCCAATTGAAGTTCAAAGTTGCAGGTTTATTATTGGTGTACCAGGGTCCCTAAGCCAGCTTGGCAAGAGAGACCCGGAACAGTCTTTGTTACAACCTTCTATAGGGCAAAACCACCACTACCTCCTATTGTGAAGCAAGCAAGCAAGTGTTGGACATGTTCCCACATTCCCATAATGGTGGGACACATTCCCATAACTTCCAGTAACGCTGCCACCCATCATCTATCAGGAGGACAATGCTGGTATGCATCATCTATCAGGTGGACAAGACAGTTGTCAGGAACAACCAGGAAAAAGGGAAAGCAGAAACAGGATGTTGGTGTCATCCATGGTGGGTACTTTCCACTGAGGGCAGGGAGAGGACTTTGGTTTCAAAATGGAGGTTTTAAACAAAATGGAATTACTTTGGTTAGTCTGTTCCCAACATCAATAAATAAGATTTTTAAGATGCTTTAGTTCCAAAGAGACTAGCCACTTTCTTGAGATCCCAGAGGTATGTATTCTGATAAAAGTTACATTGTTTTGATTTATTTTACTCTTTGTTTACTTTTCAATATCAAACACTATCAAATTTTTAAATAAGAAAATAGAATAAGTAAATTAACTCCCTCCTCTATCACCAAGTGTTAATACTTAATATATATATATATATATAATTCTGTTTGATTTATAATCCTCCAACCTCTACAATTTAAAATCAAATTCAAGACATCATGATAAAGACTCTCTTGAATAATTACACTAGCCAATAATAACATTTATTCCCTCCATAATTTGATTGTTGTCTAATTTCTTAGAAATTTCAAGTTTCATTGTATGTAGGGCACAGTATGAGGCACTGAACTCATTAGTTAAATAATAATGGCTCAAACTAGATTAATATTAGAATTAAATGATATTAATACTTTTAAACATTTAAACAATTTAATATATCAACAATTTAATGACATTTAGTTTTGAAACTACAGACCATAATTTGACTGTTTCATTCTTGAGCAAGAAGATTCTTTTCTGATTGTCTCCAAATTAAATTTTTCAAGACTAGTTAGTACATGTGTATTAAAAAATATATTTAAAGAAAACTATGTCCCTTAAGTTATTTTATAGAACATAAGAAATGTACACCAGATATAGCCAATCCTTCTATTTTTTCTTCAACAAGGTTATTTTAGCATATTGATTGTCAACATATACTATACAGTTGCTAAGTACATAAAAAAATACAACTACAAAATAGCATATCATTTTTGCAGTCTTAAAAAATAAAGTTTTTTAAGTTTTTTAAATAGTTGGTACCATTTTCAAACTGAAATACCGTGTAATTTCAAAAATGGGATAAGTTCTTCAGAGGAAAACCAACAAAACTCTAAGATAAAATCAGCAAAAAAGTGAATAAAGTAGCTTTTATACCTTGACTTTGACTTCTATACTCTTGCCACACACTTTTTAAAATTTCAGAACTGGAAGATTTGTGAAAAATTTCCCCAAATTCATCAGTCTAACATGCCTTTATCTCTTTATGTTAACTACTTATTTACAATGTATTTATATTAAATCTAAGTTTTTAAAAATCTGTAGTCTTTAAATTTGGGTTTTTAAAAAAAAAATAAAATAAATAAATAAATAAATTTGGGTTTTTATGCCTGCACAGCAAGACTTAACTATGATAGGAAGACCAGTTGGAGAGCAAGAAAAAAAAATCACTCACCCCAAAGTAATTTAACCATTGTTTGAAAAGAACAAATGCTTGTATATCTGTGTGTTTGTATATATAAATACATATACAGATTTTTAAATATCATAATAGAATATCAAAAGGAATATTTCCAGAGGTCTATATAGTTCCTTAGGAGTACTTCCAGTGGAGAAATATTACTAGGAATTACTTTTATTAGGAATTAATTGAAGATTAATAAATGATAGATTTGACATATTGCACTGGTCATCAGAGGCTGGCATCAAAATACATTTTGAGGTGAAACACTATGGCTTTCTTTTTTAAGGGACTAGGTGTCACTGTTGCCCAGGGTTGTCTTGAACCCACAGACTCAAGTGATCCCCAGTCCCAGCCTCCCAGGTAAATGGGATTACAGGCACGTGTCACCTCACCTGGTTCACTATGGCTTCTAATTCATTCATGTAAAATCTAGATATGTAGATGGTTTCCTTAAAAAACAGTATCAGTTGATAGAAGATCTAAATATTTTAATTTCTTGCTCATTATTCTCTTACTATTTTCCCCAATGCTTTAAACAAATGTTCGATGTGCTATCAGTCATGTTCTTTTGGTTGACATAAAATTACTTCTTTTATTTTTATTTTTAAATTGCTTCTTTTAAATATCAAGATATATTCCCTTGTATTTTCTTATCCTAGGATTTTATTAACTTAATTAACATTAACAATGTCTTTCCTGATTCCTTCAAATAATCTGACCAGTTGGGCACAGTGGCGCACACCTTTAATCCTAGCCTTGGGAGGCTTAAACTAGGAATTGTTGAGTCTGTGGGTTTGAGACTACCCTGGGCAACATAGCAAGATCTAGTATCAAGAAAAATAGCTGGGAGTAGTGGCATCCGCCTGTAATCCCAGCCTTGGGAGGCTGAGGGTAGGAATCACTTGAGTCTACAGGTTTAGAACTACCCTGGGCAACATAGAGAGACCTAGTCTATAAAATAAACAAGCAAACAAACAAATAATTTCTCCATAATTCAATTTTTTATTATTTTCAATTAAAATGTTCATATTTCATATATATTCACTTCAATGTAACTAAAGAAGTTTATAGACTGATACATTTCTGGAAGAAATATCACCCTGAGGGTGACAACTGGGAAGGAAATTTTCTGTCATTGACAAGCTACACTTTTTGAACATGATTTACATCTGTCTCCACTTCTAATCTGTCAGATCCCTTCTGCCCTCTATTTGACAGCTATTCCTGTCTCTCCACTGAAGCTGTTATACGCATATTCACCAACTGATGTCATTTTATAATGTTCAATTATGCCTTCCTGGTTCTCTGTAACTAGACCTTTCTATAAATTTTAATGCCATTAGATGGACTTTATTTATTTTTTTTGGCTGAATTAAATTTTTGATTACAAGGCCCGGGTTTTCTATTGACTTCTAGAGCTTCTCATTACCTGATTTCTTTTCCTATTTAATTTCCTTTTCAGGTTCCCTGACATTTATCTCGTAGGGCATTATGCTTTGCTGAACTTTCTTTAAATTGGCACCTATGAGAAATTCAAATCTTTTCATTATTCACCTATCACATCTATGTGAATAAATTCATTTCTTCTCAGATGTACTGTCTTTGCTCACATGTTCATTTATTCAAGAAATATTTGTAAATGCTTACAATATGATAGGAACTAAATAAATATATTGGGTTCCTCAAGACTTCATAAAAATATAATTCATAACCCTCAAAAGACTAGTGTACAAGTTCCCTTAGGTAAAAAAGCATGATTTCATCTTTTGATGAGTCTCTTTCTTCAATTCTATTTTCATTCTTTCAATTTATTTTTCATTTATTTATTATTTCATTTAATTTTTAAAAAGTGCAGTTTGAGTCAAAAATTCTTAAAGATTCCAACATAAAACTTACTTGTGTGTTCTTTGTTTCAAAAGAGAGACAGAATTAAAAAAAAAAAGATTCCAGCATAATCCAGATGCTTTATCTCTTATACTAGGTCATTATTTTAGCTTCTTAATTAGCCCTCTGATTATTTTTCTTCAACTTGTATAATAATAATATTTTTAGCATGTCACTCCTACTGTTTATAAATACTACAAACCTAAATATTTCCAGGTAGTTTTTGAAGCTTAGATCTACCATAAACCAGACCTACCACACCGTATAAATTTTATTAAAGTGTATTCTTCTTTATAGCTAGAAAGATTCTTCCCCACAAACATATATTACTTTTTACTGCTATGTTTTTGTTAATAATGTTTTCTTATTCTGCAATTTGCTTTCTCTTAGTTTATCTCCATCTTTCCAAATGAAATTGTAAATTCTTGGAAAACAGTAGCTATTTCTAGTTATTGTTGACTTTTATCAATTTGAAAATGTGTTTTCTATATTATTAACTTCCCTGCAACCAAGATGCCTGGTTTCATAATGCTTCTTCTTTATAGGGTAAATGATTTGGTCAGGCTTTTCTCTCCATTAGCTTGCATAGCCAGCACCTGGGATATTGTGTTTTTCCCCATGATTGTGCAGTCCAGGGGGTATGTGCATGTGTAAGTGTGCACATCTGGGCCTAGGAGAGAGGGGATATATGAGCATGAGTACCAGAGAAAGCACAGAGAGCATGAAAAAATTCCAGAAGAGAGATCCCAGAAAAAGAGCGAAAATTCCTGAGGGTGTGGAGAATTCCTGAGAGTCCTGCCTCCTGGCCCTACCATGGTGTGTTTGTGTAACTGCTAAAAACAACAAAGAACCTACAAAGATTGGTGAATCTGATGCCTGATGTTTCCCCTACATTGGCAATGAGAACTGATCACATTACACTCTTGGAATCAATGATGTCTTAAATACTGTAATTATTTAATTAGCAATATTTCTTCTTTCCCGAAGGTACATAAGGTAATGGTCTAATAATCAATGGTACTTTAAATTCAACAAAATACCACTTTGAGGGTACACCTTCATGACCCTTAATGGAATATTAAGCTCATTGCAGATATTTCATAAGTTCTTAGTATTTTTTTTTATTTCTTAGCTACATGGTTTTAAACCACAGAAATGACTGCTGTAAAGATAACACATATATCTAGCATGTTACTAATTGCAAATTTTTTGAATGGTTTATTTTCTGAGAGGAGGTAGACAAGATGATCAAACATCAGACAAGTATTTGGAGTCTACTTTCTTTTATAAACATGCATCACAGAAGATGGTATTTTAAATTTCTGAGTTATATGCTAAGCTCTACTTCCCTGGACTTTGCAAAGAGCTCATTTGTTTCAGGTAGTGTAAGATTTTAAATATCACCCCAACATGCAAACAATATTTGAAAAGAAATGTGGAAACTTCTATTCTTGTTTTTACTGCTTCTTTTTGTATTGACTATCACATAAATACAAGCAAAGATGTTGTATATCCAAAATTCTTTAGTAGCAAATTCAAATAAGAGGCATTGTATTCCTAGTGTAAATTTGCATTCAAACTTGTTACATTTTTTTTTCTCCAAATCTCTAATCAGTGAAGAGATTGCATTTCTAACTTCTTATCTGTGTCTCCTCAAAGACCTGGTGGTGGCCCAGCATATCTGCTAACAAAACATTCATACTGATCCACACCAAACCTCACCAAACCTCACCAAGTCATCATTGTCTTCTTCAGATCCTTCTCTGGTAACCTGACCAATACAGAGCACATTTCTGTCAGCAGAGTACTGGGTGATTGCATCCCCCAAAGGGGAGTTTGAACAAGACCACTTTGGTTCCAGAAAGATGGATCTTCTATAATTTTTTATGTAGAGTATTTTTACAGAGTCAACAATTACTGATAATCCTTACAAACTGGAGAGTTATCAGTCCTTCTTTCAACAGAATAACCTGTCTGGATGTCACTTTGGAAGCTTTTTCAGTGACTGTGTACTTCTCCCTATTCAAGCATCCCAACAACTCCACAGTGTCCTACACTAGACAAATCCCCAGAAGCTTCACAGAAAAAGCTCAAACTTGTTTTAACTGAACTTTTAAAAATAATGCTTTTTTTTTTAAATAATATAGAACCAGTGCTATCATCATAAGAAGAGTTTTAAATTTTTTTAAAATTCATATCTGGCTGTGCCCATGTTTTCTTCATGAAGTGCAGAATTGAGAGTTTCAACTGAGGCCAAAAATTATAATGCAAAGTGGATTTTTTATAGTTATAAATTTTTTTACTCATATAAGTCATATCTGAGTGATTTTATATATATCAAGACAATTTTATTATGTAATATGTCAAAATATATAATGGTATAAAAATGGATCTTGGGATGCAATAAACTCAAGATCAGAGATCCACTTATTACCAGTTATTTGCATTTCAATTACTTTATCTAGAAGTGGGATTAGCATAGGATAATACATGGAGAATACTGGCATGTTACTTGGCATAGACATACTATATCAGGAGAAGGAAATAATAGTGGAACCATGGAAACATATTTCAGGATCTATTTATTTCATACTTTCCTCTTTTTTCAGATCCTTTGGCCCTTAAAAGACATGCCCTCTCTTCCAGGACAAACCCTTCCAACCGTGTCTCAGCAGAGGCAACACCTCCTCTACCCCTAAAATGGATCTCATAACATTTTGATCTTTCTTTCTCTCCTGTCAGTGCTCAAGACTGAGAGAGTGGTAATTCTCCAATACTTCTGAATTTTAACTAACTTTGTAAAAAGAAGTTTTTCCCTGGAAGTATTTTTTGTGAACATCATGAAGTTTAATGCATAAACTATAATGTAGTAGAATAAGTATTAGATACTGAGTCAAAAGACCCATGATCCACAGGGTTGTGACATTAGGCAAATCAGTTTACTTTTATGGACCTCAGTCTCTCTTCTGTAAAATAAAAAGGTGAACTGAATAAAGTCTAAGAATCAACATGTTAACATCCAATACTACCGCAGGCATGTTATACTATATATAGTATTCTCATCAGGAAGTGTAGTGATCAATGAGTAACCAGCAATTCCCTCATTCTCTATAGAATGATCTGATACAAAGAATATGGACCTTTGAGTAAGGTGGAATAGTGTTCAACCCTTATTATTACTAGAACCTAAAACATCCAAATTCTTTTTAAAAATAATCTTTATTTTTCTTATTGTTTGCATACATAGCTCATGTGTGTAGGTGTGGTCCTGCCCCCTCCTCCCCAAATCCCCATCTCTGGTCACTCCAAATCCTTTCTTGTCTGTTGTTGGTGAATGTTTGGCTTGTTGGTCTCTTTGTGTTCTTTTCTGAAGCAGTGTCCACCTGGGTGAAGTCCCACATTCTTGGGGGACTGCAGATCAGGCTTATCAGATCTCCTCTAATAATACTGGGACAGGTGGTCCTTCTGAGGATGTCGGCGAACCTTCTGTCAGTCTGGTGTGTGGAGTGGCTCTCCCCATTTCTTTGTTGTGGAATTTCCTGTGATGGAGGAGACAGTCTCTTTTACTCAGGACCCTTATAATCTCTGGTTTTAGTATCTCCTTGTTCTTATTGGTTTTCCCCTCCATTCATTACGATGTTTGTCCCTTGGTGCTCCTTTTTTGGCTTTGTAGCTCTGGTAACTGGCTTTGAGAAACCACTTCCCACCTGTTGGCCATGGGGGAGTTTCTCGGTAGGACAGACCTTAGCTGATGGTTGTTCTGGTTCACTCCTCTTGGTTCATGGTTCTCTGTGGGTCACTGCCACTTTTTTGTGGCTTTGCTCCCCCAATGAGATTGGGGAGCTCCTTGCTCATGTTGAAAGTGTCTCTGGATGGGGAGGTTAACCCCAGTACCAGAAATGTTGTCGCTTTTACTTGGTGATATGTCTTCATTCTTATCCAACACAGTTCTGTGTCAGAATTCTGACCATACTCTTTTTGGGTAGGTTATGGGTGTGTTCAGGACCTTTATTTCTCTGTCTCTTCCAGTATTTCTGTATCTGGGTTTCTCATTCAAGCTTAGGAATGACTGAGGTGAGAATGAACCATAGGGAGCCCCCCCCACCTGTAGAAGGAAGGGGTGGAGCTCTGGGCTGTAACTGAGGTCACAAGGTTTTCCCAGCATCCCCCAAAGGGGAGCAAACTACCTACCCTCTTGGGAAGCAAACTACCTACTCCCTGGCACCTGAAGAGGGTGTTGCACCCTCCCCCTTCTGAACTGTAGGAGGGAGGGCCAAATTCAAATTCTGACTAGATCCTTATGTTCCAAATTAAATGTGTTGCTCTATAAAAAGAGAGTAGACATTATCTACCTCACTGGAGGCTGTTACTAGGATTGAATAAGATAATTTTGTATATTGCTAAAAAGTATCTGCTCTCAAATTCAGTATTGATTCTCAGGGTTCATCCTACTCAATACTATTTTATGGGTAGTATATAACACAGCTGATCACACTATCCTTGTAACACTTTCTTTACTTATACTTTAGATCACTCCTCTTTCCATTTCTTCCTACCTCTGCAACCTCTATTTAATTTCTTTTATTGGATCCTCTTTATTAGCCACATCCCTAAATGAGGGTATATATCAGGACTACCACCTTCACTAGATTACTTCATTCAGTCATGTCTTTACACTAATTCCTCCAAATTTAAATTTACAACTGAGTCTTTTCTTATGAAATCAGACTTATATATGTAGCTGCCCACCACACATTTTCATTTGGTTAACCAATAGTTATACTAAAACTTAAAGTTTTCCTAAGCTGAACTTTTCATGTTCCCATCTTTTCTTATTGGTAAATTCTTATTGGTAAATTGGTAAATTTCTTATTGGTAAATTGGTAAAGGAAAATTGGTAAATTTTCTTATTGGTAAATTTTGCTCTTAATTTGCTTAGGACAAAATACATGAAATTATCTTCATCTGTCCCATATGAATCTATTAATAGATTCTCTTAACTTAATTCATCTATATCTTGAATGAGTATGTTACCTTCCCTCTGCTGCCATCCTAGCTCAGCAATTGTCACTTTCCATTTGGGTCTTTACAGTAATCTAACAATTTTCCCAGCTCCTATTTTGCTCCCTCTCCACACAAAAGCCAGGAAGATCCACTTGCAGCATAAGCACAATGGCATATCACTTGTAACAGCTTGTGTTTCCCTGGAAGTGGACAGAGATAGTGATTAACAAGCAGGAGTTTTAAAAAGAGTATCCTTGAAATCAACATTTGTGGAAGGATTGGACAGTTGTAGAAGTGTCAAACTGTTATGCAAGTCTAATAACAGATTGGGCCAACCACAGGTTGACTGCTTGAACTAGAATGTTCTTTCATACTTGTCTCAAGTTTGGTTAACACAGCCAGGCATTTGTGTTTCTGCTTTCATCAGTCATGGATGTGGTCTGTCCTGTGTGTGGTGCAACCTCAGGTAAGACAGCTCTCTGTAACTGAGGTAGTCCCTGAGGGATTTATTATAAATCAACCAACAGCACTCTCAGGCAGCAGGCATTGTTGAAGGGACACTGGGGCAGAGTTTACCCACTTACACTGAGTGACTTCACACCTCACTCAGTGAAATCCAAACTCCTCACTATTTCTTTGAGGTCATCTTCAACTACTCTTCTCCCCCCTGTCCTCACTCACCCTCAGAGCCACATTCATGACCTGGAAGCTTCTTGTACCTCCTTATCTCCTACCGCCCATCACTGTACTCCTTTCTCAGTATTTCCTTTAGATGTCTTTAGGGCTAGTTCCTGTACTTTATTCAAGACTGCTCAAATTTCACTTCTTAAAAGGGCACCTTCACTCATCAATCTATAATAAATTTATATGACCCTTTAGTTTTTTCCTTTAGTTCATCTCAGTTTATTCAGCACTTCAATTATGACCTAACATGGTTATTTATTATCTGCCCATCTATTTCCTTCACTTGGGTATAAACTCCTTAAAAGATTCTCTTTTCAGTCATTGCTGCATTCCAGTGATTATAACAATGCCTGACATAGTAGATGTTCAATAAATATTTATTAACTACAATTATCATTGGGGAAGACCATTGTACTGAAACAAATGTAGGTTTTATTTATGATTATAAATTTATGAGCTATGAAATGTAGGCTATTATTCTCTGAGTTTCCTCAGTTGTAAAATGTAGATGATTATAATATTATGTACATAATAGGCTTTTGGTGAGATCAAATGGGCTAATGTGTGCAAAGCATCATTAAACATGTGATGGATAATACTGATAATCCAAAAACTGAATATAAATTACAGTACTTAGCATGTAGTGTTTACTGGATAGCTGGCAGTTAATTTTTGGACCATTTATGATAGGTATTAGCTTTTTGTTATGAACTCCTGATTTTTTTTTTCCGCTATGTTGCCGGGGGTCCTGATCCCGGGGCTCAAGCGATGCCTAGCCTCAGCCTCCCAGGTAGCTGGGATTACAACTGCGCACCACGCCCGGCCCTGAACTCCTGATTATTTAAATGGTGCAAATAATTCTTCAGTTCTTCATTTTTGAGTGCCCTAATGATAGATTAAGTTCATCTTCCATTCTATTTAACAGAAATTTGGCTTGATTTTACTTCGGAAAGATCAACAAAAATTTTAATAGGTGGTGCTGGAAAATACATTAAGTATAACATCTTCACTTTATGTTTATATGTTTACGAAGTGCATATAGTCCATGTAAAAAAGCATTTCAAGAGAGGAGAGGAAAATTTCCAAAGGAATCTTGTGATTCCTTTTGCAAAAAATACCCGTTCTTTTGTCATTTGAATCATCTTTCAATAATTGATCTACGCTGTATAAATTTGGATGTTTACCTATTTCATTTTCTAAGATTGTCTATAGTCCATACATCCTATAGAGCCTTCAGCAATTTTACTCTGTTAAAGATGTAAGATAAGAAAATGCACTTTTTAATTTCTTGTGGAGCCCGGTATTATCAATACAAAAGAAAAACGTTTTGCACCTTTTAATGACCTCATAAACATACACAAGCTTTTATCTAGTAAACATTCCGGTTGGCAGTAACAGCAGAAAGAATAAAGGTCACGAAAGCGATCAAAAACTTGTAGCCTCCACTGTAGGCCCTCCGCGCTAGCCCATAAGCAGGAGGGCAGAAAAGAGTCTGTTGAACAGGTAGGTAGGCAAGCGGGCTCGGCCGCCATTCTCAAGCAGGAGGGACCCCCAGGTCAGCTCAGCTCGTTCATGGTTTCTACCACAGGGTCACCGATCAAACACACCCAGAAAACATCAGTGCAACTAAGGGTTATATTCTGCCATTCTCCGTGAGTAATAAGGTCAGATCGCAATAGCAACAACATTAAAACCCTCTAGCAAACCCCTTACTTCTGTTAAAAAGAAAACAATTTTCGGCTGACCGGAAGGAAGAACAGCATCCAATTGGAGCGCGATTCTCAACGGCCAATCAAAGCGCTTCTTACAACTGGGTACCGGGGTAAGTGGAGTGGACCTCTCAGTGTCCCAGCCTACGGCTCCTGCGGTCACCTGGAGGGAGTGCATCCCGGATTCTGTATTTGTGTTCTGAACCGGTAGGGGCGAGCCGTTCAGCCCTTCTTTGTGCTGGCTGGTTTGCTTGTGTTTGTTCCTCGCTCCTTCTCATGTAATGCACTCCCTTAACCAGGAAATTAAAGCGTTCTCCCGGAATAATCTTAGGAAGCAATGCACCCGGGTGACAACGCTAACTGGAAAGAAAATGATAGAAACCTGGAAAGATGCCAGAATTCATGTTTTGGAAGAAGTAGAGCCGAGCAGTGGTGGTGGTTGTGGTTATGTGCAGGACCTTAGCTTGGATTTACAAGTTGGCGTTATTAAGCCATGGTTGCTCCTGGGTGAGTATACACATTTGCTCCTAAATCATTGAGTCTTTTTACTATTGCTTTCGCGTTCGTTGCCCTCTCCCCCCCCCCCGCCCCCCCAAGTGTAGTAATCTGTGCTGTTAGTTATTCTATCACAAAGTTGAAATGTTTCCTATTTAGGATTTGGAACTTGCACGAGCAAGCTGGATGTGTGTCTGCTCCACCCTCTATCCATAAGAAGCAGATTCTGGTAGTACATAGCACCTGATATTTTGAATTTCAGACAAGATTTCTTTTTCTTTTCTTTTTTAATTCAGTAAATATAATTTTAAAAAAACAGCACTGTTTTCAAGTAGGCTGAATTTTTTTTTCCACTAGAGAAACTAAGACTTGAAAGACCAATACTTGTCTTTATGCAGGCAAGCTATTCTTGAATAAAAAGAACACCAAGTTTAGACCTTGAAAATCTAAACGGAAGATAAAGGAATTTAGAAAATCCTTGCTGTAAAACTGGGAATCAGAAGTAGTCAGGTACTATCGGAAGTGCTTAAAGCATCTAACCAGCAACTGTATACTAATTTAGTTGGGATTATCAATTCCATTTTACAAATAAGAACTATATTTAAAATGGGTTAAGTAAATTGCAAACAGTAACACACTTGTAAGTAGTTTTATTCACTGAATGTTTTACTTAGACTTTATGCTCAAATAAAAGGTGAACTTCAAGCTCATAGCTGATCGTCTGTTCTCCATGGTTATACAGACTTCTTCAGGGAGTTCAGCCATGCTCTGCCTCTAATTTACTAGATAAGCTAGTGTAAGTCATGAGTCCTGTAAAACTGATGGAACATACACCTGCTTGTCTCATGAGGTTGTCCTGTGGTGGTTGTGAAGGATTTTACAGCAAATCAATTGCAATATACATAGGAGTTGTTATTTTTATACATGAATCTTATTAAGTGCTGTCTTTAAATTCATAAATATCTTCAATTAGTTTCTGCAGCGCAATGAGAAAGTGTGTCATTTAGCTATGTCTGGAAGATTCATACAAGACTTGTACACTATATCCAGGAAAGAAAATACATCTAAGCACATTTTTCCAGTGGTTTGATTTCCATTGTAGTAATGGTTTGAAATAATTACGGTAGAATTTTAAACTGTCATTCACCCTTTTGGAGTCTTTAGGAACTTGCTTTTCTTTTTCTTTTTCTTTCTTTTGAGACTAGGTCTTGCTATTTTTGCCCTTGGAACCACAGGCTCATTGCCCGGGGTACCACAGACTCAAGCAATCCCCAGCCTCAGCTTCCCAGGTAGCTGGGATTACAGGCGCGCGCCACCATGCCCAGCTATTTTTTTGGAACTAGGTCTCGCTACAGGCCCCAGGCGGGACTGGAACCGTGGTCCCTAGCCCTGGCCACTTCATAGGCTGAAGCTTACAGGCACGAGCCACCATGCCCGGCCTAGGAACCTGCTTTTCTTTGCTTTCTTTTTTTTTTTAACTTAAACTTATCCAAAGTGAGCTCATCAAATAGTAGTATTCAAAGATTGAACTTGGACAGGGACTTCTGAAAGTCCTTTTATGCTTTCTTCGCTGGCCTGGAAAATGGGACATTTTATCAAGCATAACCTCCTTTCTTCTAGTAGTAGATGAACCTTTTTCTGCCTAGTTACAGGTACCTTATTCCTGCTGGGCCTGGGTATGCTAACTTACCCCACGAATGATGCAGGAGTTGTTTCTGACTAACTAGACTGGGTTTCAATCTGGATATGCGCCTAATTTCTAGGTTAATCTGAAGAGCTATCTTCACCTTCTTAAAGTAGCACAACTTCTACCCAGCATTACATACAAAGTAACTTTTGTTTTTGGTAGTGAATTTAAAAAAAATGAAGTGCTATAAAATGTAGTCTTTTTCAGTTTATCAGTTCAAACAAGTTACTATATTTCAAGAATCTTATATAGACTCTTGACCCATCTGGTGTATTGGTAAAAAATTTTAAACATCATGATTTTCCTAGATTATGCAAATTACATTTTTACAACAAAAATCATTAGGAATTTTCTTAAATACAACTTGATTGATAAATAGAAGATACCCTTTTGGGGTGTAGTGAAAATGTAAGCTTACTATTTGTTGTATTCATCCTGATAGAAAGCATCAACTGATAACACTTTGAAATCTTTTCTGTTATATTATAGGTGGAATGCTTGGGATCCTTTATAATGATAGTAGAGGTTTTCTGAGATCCAGCAAGTGCTATATTCTGGGGACTCAGATAATACATTGAATTTGTGTAGCTATTTTGTAAAATTTTTACACAACAATTGTTATCTTTGTAATAATTTATGCTCCTATTTCTACCCATTTATGCATGTCCACTCCTACAGATTTTCTTAAACATGTCTTTAGAATATCATTTCTCTTTTAGTATTGTAAATTTTTAATGTTTATTTTGCAATGAAGAAAATTACTTATAAATTAAATGTTACTTCAAAATTTGTATGTTTGACATTTTTACAAAGAATCTCTAAAAGAAACAGGATCCTGGAGATGGATCTTGGCCTATTTTTTTATGAAACATATACCATGACTGCAAAACACTGAATTTATTGGAAGTTCTGAACTCCAGTAGCATATAACACATATTCTTTCTCAAAAAATTACCTCATTTGTAACATTTAATTATTTTTGGTGAGAATAATGAGTAGTAGTGGTTTGTAAGTATCAATATAAAATATAACTATAATTTACAGTTTGTATTTTTATGCATCTACTCTTTATAATCTTTTAAACTATGATATAGCAAAATTAACTTGTTATTTAGTTGTGTGGATTTAACACAAGTACAGTTTCATATATCTATTGTTAAAAACATCGAATTCTTAAAATTTGTAATTGATGTTAATTAGGATAGTATAAAAGGATAATACTTTTCAAAATCTAATGACTTACAGAGGTTATTTTAGTGAAATAAGCTTCTGGTGCTTTTCCAGTAAAAGTTTAATACAAGTTTAATACTGCAACCCAAAGCAACTATTTAAGCTTAGAGAAAAACTGACATTTATAGTTAGGATTTAGAGATGATAAACACAAAAGCCTGAAACACCTGAAGTCTGTTTGTGCTGACTAAAATTGTTCCCCCATAGTATTAACACTCAGATAATTTTCTTACTCTTCTGAAAAGGAAGATATAAGTACATTTTGTTTGTCCTGAAGAATATTAATTTTTTGTCCATATTGTTATATTTGTGAAATTACTTTCAAAATATTCTTGCCAACTCTGAAATATAATTGACCTGTTCTGTGTAGTGTGTGTATTTAATGGAAATGATCAAAGCATTTATGTATGCATCATAAATACATTCATCACAGTATAGTGGGGAAAAAGGAAAGACATTCACTTCAATCATGTATTGCTGTTTTTTACTATCACGAGAAGCAGATAAATAATCTTTAAAAGTGTGGTATATATGTTTAACCAGCAAATTTTGACCACTTTATTTCAAATCCATTTTTTTCTCTTCAAGATGGCTAGGAATTTTAGCGAAAACTGAGATTTTTTTTTAACAAGGAATTTCAAATATATAGAAAATTGTTGAGAATCATAAAACAAAAAGTTATGTATTCACAATTCAACTTTAACAACTGTTAATATTTCACAGGCTGGTGTTTAAGTAAAATAGGTTCAATGTAGACTCATTAAGGAACTTGTAAGCTTTGTATTATCAAGAGATTATTTAGCAGTCAGCATGCTTGCTGGTCTTTTAGCTATCTAAAATCACATAGTAGAACCTGGCTGATTTCCCAGATAGGTAAGGTAAGAAAAACACTGTTTATATAAATGGAACCCAAAGAAAATAAAGTACTTGAAATATTTAAATAATAAATATTATATTTTTTCAATTGTGTAGCTCACTTTAGTCTTCTATTTAAATTTGCTTATTCAAGTCATGTTCCAGCTGTGGGAGATCTGTAAAGTCAACTTAGACAGGAAGGAACTGTGAAAGGTGCAACCCTGGTGGTATATACAACATATGGGTGGAATTCTGTAGATCAACATTATCTGCCTTGAGCTACTGAGTGTTCCCAAATCAGCTGGTACTAAGGCATTTTATGGGTGTCTAATTTTTATATTCTTTTGTAAATTACAAAGGAAGTAGAGATTTATTGTTAAAAGGACAAGAGCATAAAGAAGGAATTACTCGTGATCCCACTATTAACATTTTCTTCTATATACTTCCTGTCTATTTTGAAGCATATATATATATATATTTTATTTTTATAAAAATAAATAATGGTATTTCTTAACATGCTTTTACCACCTACTATTTTGAACATATGCTTCTTTGCAATAAATATTCTTTTATAATTCTTATTTCTAATTGCTGCCTATATTCCATTACATAATTCTGCCGTCTTTTATTTAATGCAACCCTATTATTGGATTTTGAGTTTTTGTTTATTTTTGATTTTTGTATTACAGGTGATATAATGGTAAGTATTTTCCTAGCTAATATTTGCAACATTTGGGACTTCAAGTACGAAGTCCTAAACATGGGACTTCATAGTCCAGGAATATACACAGGATGAATATTCCTGAATATTCTCTCAGAAACATTTTGTAGATGTTTTTTTTTTAAACATGAATTACTGTATTGTTGTAAAAATTAAATTTAAAAAGGTGACTTTTTATGTTCAAAGTGATTTAAGTTATTTCTTATAGGTTCACAAGATGCTGCTCATGATTTAGACACATTGAAGAAGCACAAGGTAAAAAAAAAACAAAACACCTCTGGTCTGGCACTGTGTATAGGAGGTATTCTCATTGCTACATTTATTTACAAAAAACTATTGGTCCAATTCAGAATTTAATTAGTAATATATGTAGCTATTATCTTAATATAATCCATCTTTCAGTGTCCCTTCCCGCATCCTCATGAACCTCATGACACTGGAGGCAGGTCTTCTTTCTTTTATTTCTGAAGTTTCTCTGTGTGCGGTTCCACTCTTCCCTTTCCCTTGTCCTAGACCAACCTGTGCCTTTAATTTCAACTTGTATACAGTTCTCCTCTAATCCCCTCAACAACTGATATGGTTTGTGGCTTACTTCAGTGTTTGTTCAAATAAATTTTATACATCTATTTTGTTAAGCAGTGTGTTAGAGACATGGACTTGATATGCTTACAAGAATGCAAGAAACCATAATTTTAGGGAAGAGCAGGGGGAAAAGCACATATAAAACTACAGTACAGTGCATTGTGTGCTGTGATGGGGTAGGGCAACATAATATTTTAGTGTGTAGGAGATAGTGCTCTTAACCCATGTTAGGATGATGAGATTGCTTAGCAGTCTGGGTATAGAAGGAACCTCTATCAAACAAGTGCAGAAAAGGAGAACAGTGTCCTATGTGCTGAATAGAAAAGGCGTCGTGAGGCCTGAGATGTAAGCTGAGGAAGTAAACAAACTAGATCAAGATGTAAGCTGAGGAAGTAAACAAACTAGATTAGTGGTTCTGGTAAAGTCTAGTAGGATTGATTAAAAGAACTGGAGAGAGAAAAAAAATGATATCAGAACTGGGATAGTTGGAATTGACTCCAAAGAATGTGGTTAAAGTGTGAGGTAGTCAGGGAACTAATAAACCCAAGTGGAAATTCATGTCACCAAGGAAAATGGTAGAACTTGAGGTAGAATTCAGCCAAGTGAGTCAGGTCCCCAAGGTCAGAAGGTAGAAGGAGTAATCAGTGTTATGAACTTTAGTGAGCAAGGATTTTTATTGAAGGATAGAAAAGGAGCAATTTAGAAGAGACAAAAGAATGCAACCATGTCATTCACCCACAAGAAAAATGGATGCTAAGCCCCCTTTTTAGGTACAGCAGATATAGAAATGATTAAGCAGTGATGATTCCTGTTAAAATAATGATGATTGTCTGAGATGAGAAGATATTCTTTGAAGGCATGAAAGCAAGGCAATGAATGAGAGGAGTGGCATAAGTAAACACATATCAGAGTAGGCCTTTTTAAGGGTCTCACATTTCAGCTGAGACTTGAGGACTGAATCAGTCTTGCTTCAGTTAGGAAAAGAGTACTTCACTCTGAGAGAATAGCAAATGTGTAGCCCCTCAGAGGGTAACAGGTTCTATTATCTGTGTTCCTTCTGATCCCATAACACTTGGTTCTTTTCCCATAGCACTTAAGATTTCTGTTTTGTATTAAACATGTTTCCTCCCTTTATTATTTAGCAAACTTCTAGAGGATTGGAGACCTTGTCCTACTTATCTTTATTGTCCACAGTGCTGGAGAAAATTTTTTGATTAAAATGAGGTTGAAAATTTTATGTGATAAGTGCTTGCAATTAATTTTTCCAAGGCAATAAACTGCTATCTCATTAACAAATGTTACATGTTAATTTGTCAGCTTGCTTGTGTTAGATTGATTCACCTTCTTATTATTATTACTTTTTTTAAATCCTGCCTGACAGTATAAGATACTACCCTGGAATTTAATAAGGGTACAAGTATTCTGTACTTCCTAATTGCAACCCAATTGTTTTATTTTTTTTTAATAAATAGAACAAATTCCAAAAATCTTATTTACAATGATAAATGAGTATTTCACAGGAGAAAAAAAAAAGACTAGAAGAGCTGACAAATTTGTTTATTGACAAGTGTTTTACTATCTACCCCTTATATGATATACTACTTCAAATTCAGTGACAACCTGGTGATTTGAACTAAAATTTTGCTGCCACTTTATACACAATTCTGTTAGATGCCTGGAGGGAGACAGTCTAAATTAAGCCATCAACTCCAGGGTTTCTTTAAAAAAAAAAAAAAAAAAAAAAGATGCTGCAAAATAAAACCATTGCTTTAAATGCATGACACACTTCAAAAGGGGTATTTAGGGATTTAGGTTAAGTTCTATAGCTAACAAAAATTCTCTCATGGGGTGTCATTTCATAAACTTCTTGAAAATTTCATTGTAATGTTTAGCTACAATTATAATAGTTGCTTTATAAAGCAGTGAGTGCCCTGCATGTGCTTAGTAAAGTGCTATGAAGATGGAACACTAAATATAATATAAAGCATTCTAAATCATCTACTGCAGCATTGTTTATAATAGCAAATTGTTGAAAACAGCCCACATACCTGTCAATAGCACATTGGTAAAATGAACAATAGTACACCCACAGCAAAGAATACCATGGATAGCTCTAAAATGGACACCAAAAAAGGCTCCCTAAATACTGATAAGAAAAGACCTCCAAGGGCCGGGCACGGTGGCTCGTGCTTGTAAGCTTCAACCTATGAAGCGGCCGGGGATAGGGATCGCAGTTCGAGTCCCGCTTGGGGCCGTAGCGAGATATAGTTCCAAAAAAATAGCTGGGCGTGGTGGCGCGCGCCTGTAATCCCAGCTACCTGGGAAGCTGAGGCTGGGGATTGTTTGAGTCTGTGGTACCCCGGGCAACGAGAGCCTGCAGTTCCACAGACAAGAATAGCAAGACCTAGTCTCAAAAAAAAAAAAAAAAAAAAAAAAAAAAAAAAAAAAAAAAAAAAAACAAAAAAAAAAAAACAAAAAAACCTCCAAGACATATTTAAATGGTTGGGGGGAGAGTAGTGTCCTTGTATAAGAAAGAAATTATAATAAATGTTTGCATAAAGATACTCTAAAAGAATACACAAGAAATACTATTAGGTTGGGAAATAATGGAATGGATAGAGACAGAATAAAAGCTTGATTTTTTAATGTTTCTTTTTTATGATGTTTTGATTTTTGAGCCAGTTGAAAAGTTAAATGTCACTAAAAATGTATATAATCTTAAATGTGAGGGTTAGTGCTCAGTAACTTGTATGCCACATACTAAATGCTCTAAAAATTACTTTTTATCCCTACTATGAAGGGAATCTGTGAATGAGTTGGTCAGACTTTTCTTCCATTAGCTGTTATAACCAGCACCTGTGGTATTGCCCCCTATCCATGACTGTGTTTTGCCTGAGCCCAGAGTGTGCGCATGTATGAGTGGGCACACCTGGGCCTAGAAGGAAAGGTTAAAAGGGTGACATCACCCCCCAGGGAAGGGAGCATGAGCATGAGACAAATGCCAGAGAGAGCCCAGAGAAGGAGTTTGAAGATTCCTCCTAGGCATGCCCCCCATATTCCTTCCCCAACTTCCCACCCAGAAGGAGAAAAATATATGTTTGTAGATACACATATTTTGTAGGTGATCAGATCTTATTCCTGATCTTTTGGAAATGTAGCCTATAATAGTAAAGACAAGGCAAGCACATAAATATATAATGTTACATAATAAGGGGCACAATCATATAATCCTGGCTAGGAGTGTACTGGGAGTGAGTCACTTGAGATAAAACTTAACTGGAAAAAGCAAGAGATTTCATCTTTCACATTCTTCTCACTATTCTATTTTCTGTCTTCTCTCTTCTATTAAAAGTCTCTCCTAACTAGACATTTAAGGTTTTTTCTCTTGTCTTCTAAAACACAGATTACTAAGCAGCCTCTTAGTGAATGGCTTTCTTAATGAGACCTGTTTCCTTAGTGTGTTAATAAATATTCTTGGTTTCAGACCACAGAAACTTGAGCAAGGAAAGAGAACATGTATTAACAATATAGGGGGAAACTCTGGACCGCATGAACAGAGAGGCTGTACCAGAGAATGGAAGACCATCTGAGAGCCCCTTTCACTGGCATCACAGTCTCTCTCTGCATACCTGCTCTTTATTTGGGAGGAGAAGCAGGTTACAGAAAATGTTTGTCTTTCTGGCTGTATTTCATGTCTACTTTTAAAACTTCTAAAGATAATCTGATTAACATAACTTAACTCAAATATCTACCTAAATCTAGTCAAATGTGAGGGTAGTGGGAGCAAGAGAGATAGGACTGGACAAACACTTTAAAATATCTATGAGTTAGATGGAAATACTGAGACAAAAATCTAAGTTCCAAGCTAGGTAAAAGAATTGTACAATGAGAGGCACTGTCATGACTAGAAATAGTGACTCATCATTTGACCCAGTTAGCCTTTGGATTCTCTTAGTGGACTTTCTCCATAGCTCTTTTCACATGCTTGATGAACTATCAAAAGGGGTTTGAATACCTAAGAGTACCTCATGAAAGAAAATTACCCCCTTTCAATTAGACTAATCCATCAGAATGTTTGGATATGAGGTCTAGTCACAAAGATATTTTTTAAAAGCTCATTCATTTCAAGTGCATTCTCACTTGAAAATGATTGTATTAATAAATAATATGAAGGTCAGAGTCATTGAAGGAAATGTTCATCTAGTTGAACATTTTATATGGACAGTCTTTGATGATTTGAATACTTTCTGTGCTAAGTCCACTGATCAAAATGCTGAATTATAGTAGTAAGGTGAACATGGCCCTTACCCACAGTTTCTGTTACACTGAGGGAGACAGTCTCTAAGTGATAAGGGATATAAAAGGGAGAATAGAAGGTGCTGTGTGAGCACTTCTGATTAGGCATGAAATAGTCAGAAAAGGCTTCATGGAGGAGGTATTGTTCAAGTGAGTCATGCTTAAATTTTTTATTATTCTGTTTATAGATCTCAAAATCCCATTCTTATTAGCAATTCATGGGAAATTTTTAAAATATCTTTTTTTCTCTTTAAGGTGACTCATATTCTCAATGTTGCATGTGGAGTTGAAAATGCTTTCTGCAATGACTTTATATATAAGAACATTTCTATATTGGATCTGCCTGAAACCAATATCCTGTCTTATTTTCCAGAATGTTTTGAATTTATTGAACAAGCAAAATTGGAGGTAAGTTTTGTTTTGATCCACAGAACAACAAAAGCAGAAATTTAAAACTGACTTTACTACCCAGTTCTTATTCTTTTTATGACAGCTATCTCAAGAACCATTATGAGATCTTCTTTACAACAGCATTTTATTATTTCTACAATAATTTACTTCACTTTTTCTCTTTTCTCAATGAGAATTTTATTTTTAATATTAAGTCAGTTTTTTCCTATGCATATCTGGGAAAAGTTAGGAGATAAAATTTAACACTTGCTTAATTTTCCTGTATATATACATCAGTTTTCTTTAATGGTTTAAAACCATCTGTTCTCTCACCAATTTGCAAGATAATAAAATGAATTATGGAAGGGAGACTGCTCTAGCCCTGTTGATGTATTTATAAAGATTAACAAGCATTCATATTCATAGCCAAGTTAGGGATTGTGAATCTATTTCTTTTTAGCAATAGGAAACTATAAATACAAAACATATATTGCATTATGAAATTGCATGAAAATACTGATCAGAAACTATTGGTTTTCTGATTATAGAAGACCTACAGACAGTATAATCAATCTTGGTATTGGAGGCAAGTCAACATTTTCAGGCAGGGTTTTTTTTTTTGTTTTTTTTTTTTTTGTTGTTGCTGTTTTTGAGACTAGGTCTCGCTTTTTTATTTTTTTGAGACTAGATCTCGCTATTTTTGCCTGTGGAATTGCAGGCTCTCGTTGCCCAGGGTACCACAGACTCAAGCAATCCCCAGCTTCAGCTTCCAGGTAGCTGGGATTACAGGCGCGCGCCACCACGCCCAGCTATTTTTTTGGAACTAGGTCTTGCTACGGGCCCCAGGCAGGACTGGAACTGCGATCCCTATCCCTGGCTGCTTCATAGGCTGAAGCTTACAGGCACGAGCCACCGTGCCCGGCCTAGGTCTCGCTATTTTTGTTTGTGGAACTGCAGGCTCATATTGCCGGGGGTACCACAGATTCAAGTAATCCCCAGCCTCAGCTTCCCAGGTAGCTGGTATTACAGGTGCGCGCCACCATGCCCAGCTTTATTTTTTTGGAACTAGGTATTGCTACCTGCCCCTGGCTCCAGCTGTGGCTTTCTAGGCTGCCACTTACAGGCATGTGCCACCATGCCTGGCCCTCAGGCAGGGCTTCTTGATTGATTATTACCAATAATTATATTTTAAAATAACCTTTTTAGTCAGTATATAATTCATGGAAAATGTTTATGAGATAACTAGATGGAAATGGAGAATCTCTTAAAGAGAGAACTCTCCTGGAGCACCTAACAATTCAGGACTATTAGGATTAGAATCCAACTTAATTGACTTCCTTCCTTCCTGCCTTCCTGCCTTTTTCTTCCTTCCTTCCTTTCTTTCTTCCTTTCTTCCTTTCTTTCTTTCTTTCTTTCTTTCTTTCTTTCTTTCTTTCTTTCTTTCTTTCTTTCTTTCTTTCTTTCTTTCTTTCTTTCTTTCTTTCTTTCTTTCTTTCTTTCTTCCTTCCTTTCTTCCTTCCTTCCTTCCTTCCTTCCTTCCTTCCTTCCTTCCTTCCTTCCTTCCTTCCTTCCTTCCTTCCTTTCTTTTCTTTCTTGTTTCTTTATTTCTCTTTCTTTCTCTCTCTTTCTTTTCCTTCCTTCCTTCTTTCCTTTCATTTATTTTATTAAGTAATTTATTTGTATATAAATTTCACATCTTTGTAATCCTGGGGTTCACACACCACCTCCCCTCCCTGACCGTTCCCACCCTTTCCCTCCTCCCTTGAATTCTTTCTAATGATCACTTCTCTACATTTCCCTCTTCCCTTTTTCTCTCCCTTCTTTACTTTCATTGAGTGACTGTTCTAAGTGCTGTCCTTTAGATTATCAGGGAGATAGAAAACTGTCTATCTTACCATTCAACTTGATTTACTAGCAGAAGTTGGATGAAATAAAAGGGGTTTTCCATTTCAGAGCCTGATATTGTCTACTTTGTTGTCTTGTGAAAATTTTGCTCTAGATTGCAATAATCCAGTGTGACATTTAAGAGTGTTAAAAATTATGTTTCTTTATTAGTTGTTCCTCTAAGGAGATGCAGAAAATTATGCCTTTAATAGTAAAGAGAAGACGTTAACACCGTATGCATATTATTAATAATAGAAGATATGTACATGTGCCATGTAAAAGGGGAAAGGATAAGAATAGTTAATTCAAACCTTCATTTGGGTTTTCAAAAAAACAGAACCTAAGGTAGTGGTTCATTAGAGAGCTACAATCCCTAAGTGGTAAAAGTGAGAAGAAAGGGGAATGATGAAAAGCAATACAAAGTGATGTGTTTACCTTCTTGCTGAGCACAGCTTCACAGTGAGTTGACTGTACAGGTACACTTGATCTACCGCCTGAGACATCTTGCTTGGAGCAGAGGGTTCAAAGAAGCTGTTTTAATAGAGACACTGGGAAGGAGGGTAGGAGGAGAAACTGTATGTTTAGCTTTCTGTCACCTCCTACTTTGTGCTGGTCAAAGTTTATCTGTGAGGAGGTAACTAATCCCACAATTCCAGGTTGTATCATTCACCCCTTCAGCAGCCACCTTAAAGCTAAACACAGTGTTCTATGGTGTTATATTTTCCACTCAAATTCAGAACCAAAAAGAGAATCCAGAATTCAGGGTATATCTGTCTATGCAGAGGCAATGATGGTTGGAAGAACCAGACCTTCGTAGACAAAAAAAATTCATAGGTTTAAGGGGAATGGCCGGCCATAGACATAGGAGCTGCGATGGAGCAAACTGAGGAGCCATGAAATAATGGCTCCATGACAACCTATGGTGGTATATAAAATGTTTCAGATACAAGATATATTAAAATTCTATAATATGTCCTAATTTTTCAAACTCTATATCTCATATTGGAATCCTAATCTCAGCCAGTATTTCCTTGTCCCAAATACTTTCTTGTTTAGATAATACATACTTAGTTTTAGCAATAGAATTCTTGAATTTTAATTCTTCTAGAAGAGGTCTTTTCCTAACATCTATTTTGTTATGCAGCTATTCTTAAATCTAATTATTCAGTGAATTACATATTTCAAAACAACCTTTCTAAGGTCCCAGTTTATTGTTTTTATCTTTTTTTCATACACTTGCCAAATGGAAAGTCTTCAGTTTTCCAGTGTTTTTCTCAATTTCTCTCTGTTCTTACAAAGTTGTTTGGTTTCAGTGCCCTTTCACCAACTCTTCCTCATCATCTGTTAGATTTCTGCCTAATCTGCCAAAAATACAGTAAGGTATTTGCTGTATTTCCTTAAGACTTCTTGACTTAAATTTACTTTGCCTCTATTTTCATGTTTATTAGTATGAAAATGTATATTACATATGCCTTATTTTTTTAGATGACTTTTAAAAATATAATATATTTTTATAATAAATAATATAAATAGTCCATGTTATGTGTAGAAAAGATAGTGGTAAAAATAAAAACCAAACTATTCTCATCACTTAGCATTTTGATATTTTTCTCTAGACCTTCAGCATGTACTTATTTCAAAAGACTCAAATGTAGTCTCAAGTTAATCTGCCAACAAATATTAATTACATATTTTGAGAAGATGTGATGGGTGCTGTCCTCAAGGAGCTTGCAGACTTATTGAATAGCTTTTTATAACCATATCAAAACAAAGCAAACTCTATAAAATGGAAATACGGTAGTATTATTCTCTGCTCTTAACAAATTGGTGATTTGAATTTTTGGCAGGACACTTTCTCAAAATTGAGAAACAAAACTGTGTTAGTCACCTAGAAAAGTCTTGTGGAATACCTACTATGCACCAAGACGTGAACTAAGTACTATGTATGCAGAGATGGCTAGAATATTTTTCCTCCCCTCGACTGACTCAGAGAGAGGCAGGATTCTTAGGACTAAAGCCTAAGGTAACTAGATCAAGAAAAAGAGCAAAGAGCTTCCAGGCAAGGACAAAAGCAAATTCCAAAGAGAAAAATTGCTTTACAAATTATTTAACTGTTACTATTTATTATTCCAGTAAGGGAATATAAAGCCAGTAATTTTCCTAGGAATACTTTCAAGGACAATGTGATACCCAATGAATAATAAAAACAAGTACGTAATTCAAGCTGTAAAAACCCAACTGTTTTGTAAAGAATGTAACAAAGAAGACCATACTAATATTAAACACTAGCTGAAACTGAATGTACCATGTGTAACACTGAAAATAAAGCTTTCATTTTTAAAGATATGTATCATAGATAGAGATAACTAGTATGTAGTCAGAAAGTATTAAAAATGACATTGAAGGATAGCTCTGCTTATAATTCCAGACTTCTCTGGAATACCAAATTTATTTTGAGTAAAAAGCAGCTCATTAACAGTTTCAGCAACTACTGTGTAATTTTAGAGTATCTTAAGTTTCACAAAAGTGAGCTATTTTATAATGTTTAAAAAGTTCTGTATATATAGAGAGAATGTATATTTGTGTTTTGTACAGAAAGAATTAAAATTTGGAAATGAGCCATGTGTTTTTAAGAAAAATAATTGGAATCTTTTTGGTATGAGAGTTTATAAAATATTAACTAGTTTTTTTTTAATTAATCTTTCAGTTTTCTTGAAATGAGATTCACTTGCAAATCTGTTACAACAAATCTAGTCAAGGAATTTTGCAAGAGATTTATGAGAAAACTGTCCTTCAAAAATAAAAAATATCCAGTGAATCATAAACATAGTATTATTAATACATGCCTCAAGCTGAGTTTTCAGTAGTAAGTTTTGTTTTTTGCCCTTTTCCCTATTGCATCTTTCTATCTTGATGAACCAAAAAAATAGGATATAAAGGAAATAAAATTCCTAATTCTGTAGGTATTCTCACAGTTCACTACATTTTACTTAGATCATTAACTTTTTAAAAGTCTGAGATAAGCCAGACTGAATCAACACTGTTCCATCAGCTCTATCACGTTCATTATTAATGCAATATTGTCCTCTTCAACATCAGCTTTGCACTGTGTCCCTTTTCACTTAGGTATCATATGCTAGTTACCTGAAACGTTTTTATTTCCTAATCTCATGCTGGTATCTAATTACCTTTTCCACTTAACATTGTCTCAAGCTACTTGGATCATCATTTTACTACCTCATAAATTGAACTTTTTAAGTTACTTCCCTCCAGGATAAAGTAGATCCAAAGGTAGAATATTTTTTCCTTCCTGATCATTGTATACATAGATATTAAAGCAAGTAGCATTAGTTTCTTTTGGAGAGCACTGTAAACCTGGAGTGCCTCTGACATATTGAGTATACCATTATACTTTCAATTCCAATTTCCTTGCAATGTTTCCTCTTATTTATGAACATGTAGCTATTAGGTTATTAGGCCATTACTTTACTGAATTACTTCAGTTTAATTATAGACATTTTCAGAATTCCAAATAAATCTTCAAAACAAAACAAAATATTTTGATTATTCATTAAGTTAACAAAATGACTGTTTTTATTTTATAAATTTAATTAGGAATGTACAATCACTTTAATAACCTTTCTTAAGTGAATAATGAAATTTTTGTTGACATTTTTTGCAGAATGGAGTGGTTCTTGTTCATTGTAATGCAGGAGTTTCCAGGGCTGCTGCCATTGCAATAGGCTTCTTGATGAATTCAGAAGAAATATCATTTACCAGTGCTTTTTCTTTGGTGAAAAATGCAAGGCCTTCCATATGTCCAAATGCTGGCTTCATGGAACAGCTTCGTACATACCAAGGGGGCAAAGAAAGGCAATAAGTGTGATAAAATGCAGGTATTCATATTCAAAGGGTACAACAGTTCATGAGTTACATTCTAGTCGATGATGAAAAACTAATTTCTGAATTGGCATCTACAGCTACCTTGTCTTTATTTTAGAGAGGAACGTCCTTTTTTCTTGCCTTTTTAAAGTGGAAATGGAAGTCATTTGTCTTCAGCTAGTGTATACATTTTAAAATTATGTCTTGTTATTATAATAGGTGATTAAATACTTCTTTGATTTGCAAATAGAAAATAAGTGTTATTAGTAATTTATTTAGAAAAATGTTTTAAATTTAAAATCTCTATTGGGTCATGGAAAAATTAAATTAGCTCATAATGACAAGAGTATTTTTCTATAACAGCAACTTAATTTAAAACTTAAATTACTATTTGACTTAATATTTCAGAATGAGGTAATTTCTCTGTAAAGAATTTAAGGCTAAAATTTAATACCTTAAACCTCCCAAAAGAGGTAACCAAAATCTGAAGGTTTACATTTTTATATAGTGGTTACAATATTCGCAAAATTTTTATGTCCATTTCTGAAAATGCATCTGCTTTTCATTTTCATTTTTTTTTTTTTTTGAGACTAGGTCTATGTTCCCTGGGGTAGTCCCAAACCCAGGGACTCAAGTGACCCTAGCCTCAGCCTTCCAGGTTGCTGGGATTACAGGTACGCACCACCATGCTGGCTGTTTTTTTGAGACTAGGTCTCACTCTGTTGCCCAGGGAAGTCTCGAACCCATAGACTCAAGTGATTCCTAGCCTCTACCTCCCAAATAGCTGGGATTACAGGTACACGGCACTGTGCCCAGCTGTCATTTTGATTTTTTAATTTAAATTCTATTGCATATATTTTTTTATTAAAAAATTTCTTCATAGATGTTCTCTTTTACATTATTATGGGCTTGTCATTGTTTAGTCAGGTGATCCATTCTCTTAGATTGTGTGCTTTCAATTCTACCCTACTAGCATTATGTTTTTGGGTCCCATGTCATAATATTTTGGTCTCCTTGGATCTGTTGAAAAATGTTTTATACCAGAAGACCATTTTTAGATATGACTTTTTTTCACTCATCTGTTTTCTTGTTTAGAATTCTACTAGATGTCATATTTTTAAGGAAAAGAGTTACGGATTTGTAAAAAATTTTAAGTATTGTTAGATTAAAATCATTGCAACTTTAGCTCTGGCCACCTCTGAATGTTGGTCTATGTTTTTCTATTTAGCCCCCATATTGGCAGCCGGAACTCTGTACTTTGAGTTCTATATATGTGTGTGTATAATTTAATTAAAGATAATTTTGAATTGTTCAGGAGAAAGTATATTTTTTGAGACTAGGTCTCACTATTTTTACCTGTGGAACCGCAGACTCACGTTGCCCAGGGTACCATGGACTCAAGCAGTCCCCAGCCTCAGGTTCCTAGGTAGCTGGTATTACAGGTGTGTGCCACCATGCCCAGGTATTATTTTGGAATTAAGTCTCACTACATTGCCCGGAGCGGGACTCGAACCGCGATCCCTGGTCCCCACCATGGCTTCCTAGGTTGCCGCTTACAGACATGCACCACACCATGCCTGGCCTAGCTTAAAGTATTTAAAATTAATTATTGCAGTTAAAATAGAGCTTTAGTTAAACTCTTAAGTGGTCTTTCATGAATTAGAAAATACTATTGCAATCTAGATTTTATTCAGAAAAAAACACTAAATACTTCTTAAATATACATTATAGAGAACAAGCACATTCTATACAAAAGTTGGGAAGTGTACATTAAGTACATCTATGCATTTGAGAAAACAGGTTTTCATATGTTGTCATGAGCAGGAGGAGAAGTGATAAATGCAAATTGTGTTTCAAAATTATTTATAGCCTGACAAGATGCTATCACATGCAAAGCTATGAACTTTGCTTCCATTGAGATGCAGCATAAATATAATCAGCCTACTTTCAGTTGCTTGCAGCTGATCGAGGCAGAATCCTCTTGGATATTAGACTGATACATTGTTGTTTTTGTGGTCAATATTGTTGAGGGTTTGCCCGGTGAACCCTCCCATTCCCTTGAAATCATTTATTTAAATACATTTTCTTTTTCTAGGAGCTATTTAGTTTTAAGCCATTAAATATTATGATATGAAGTACTGAATAGAACTTATTTATTACAATAGTATATAATTTACCTGTATAGTTGGTATGCTTACTTGCTGCCTGTAGGCATCTGGTTATGGTATGAACACCTACCTATCTTTTATAGTAATCTTTAAGCATCAATTTTGTTTTCTCTTAAGTAGTAGCAGTTTGCTCTATTTAAATAGGCAATAAATGTTATTTAATTCATTCTTTACATTAAAAGTACCATATAAGACAATGATGGGTCATATATAGTATGTGTATTATGCTTATCAGGGATGTGTTACTCTGTCATACCTAGTTAGCCTTTAAAGTGAACTTTGTCATTGTGATCCTCTATAATAACTGTAAATATGTAATTATAAATTTAAAAATGTTTATACCAAATACAGGTGTTCTTTGGAGAGAGAAAGTCTTACAGTAAGGAGATTTTGCTTCTAATTTTATATAGATCTTTCCACTGTTTTTTAAAGAGAAGTGGAAATATAAAAATATACTTGTTTTTAAACATTGAAAAGAAGGATAGAGAGAGCCTTCTTAGCAACCTGAAAAAGATGACCAGAACAAAGGTAATGGAACATAGGATAAAGGTTTATTTATTTGAAGTTAGTATTTTTAAAATGTTTGACTTTGTTTAATATAGTTTTGTGATTATATAATCAATTTGAATTTTAACCCAAGAAGTATTTAGATTTTTAGAAAAACAGAGAAATGTTTTTCTTAGATTCTGTGTGGGCAATATATCAGCCATTATACTATGAGTTTTCAGAATTTCAGAACAAATGCATATAATATTTAAAGTCATTAACAAAAATTTAATTTTGTTTTCCTTCTTTTCTATTGAACCTTGACTGAAATGCATTAAAATGTATGATTATACTCAGAAAAGTTTTTTGCATGTGATCTGAGAAATCAACTTTGAATCTAACTCATAATTTCAATGGTGGTCAGGAAACCTTTAGAACTAATCAATGTAATTATTTAAATGTATTTAGAAAGTACCCCTCAAAGGTAATTTGTCCAAATATTCTTGAATATAGTGTATAACTTAGGAGTATTGTCTAATAATCTCACCCAATGAGTTAACAGTGCATTTATCTTCATAAGCAAAACCACAATACTGTCAGAAATAACAAATGTAGCACAATGAATTTTCTAGTTATGCCAGTTGACTTTTCCCCCCAAAGGAATCTGGACATATTTAGTCACCATACAGTTATTTAAGAATTTAAACCAGATGATTTTAGAGTTTTATGTTCTTGCAGTACATTTATAGATAACAAATCTATGGGCTTTTTTCCATTGATATACTTTAAAAATAACAAGCTAAATTTTTCTAATTCAAATAAAAGCTTTGACTTATTTTGTGTACATATTTGTAATGTCCCTTTTGTTTCTCAGTATTGATATACTTCAAAATAAATGATAAATTTATTATTTGCCCCATCTAATATCTTTATTTGCAGTTACTTGTTTTGACTTAACACTTATTTACTGTAAAATTCTGAGTCAAAAAAAAAATCTGTGGGCATGACACAAAATTAAATATTTTGGAATATAAATTAGTCTGAGGCCCATGGAAGTTTGTTGCTTTATCCACCTCAAGAAATGAAAATCTAAAGAATTATGTAATTGACATTAGAATAAAGTGGCAGTGGAAATTCATTAGAACCTACTGGGACTCTAAATCAAGAGAAGATGCTGAATTACTCTCAGTAATTTGTACTCAGTACAAAAGTACTGACATGATTTGGACATATTCTGAGATGTACCCTTTATGTTTACACATCAGTTTCTGTTTGTTTTCTCTGATCTACTCATTGGTAGCTGTTTCTCTGTCCCTCTGTTGCTTTGGCTACATTGGTCTCCTGACTATTTCATGAAAACAGAAAATCAATCCCCATTTTATTACTTACTGTTTCTTCTACATAGAACACTTTTCTCCAAGAGACATCATATCTCTGTTCAAATGTTACATCAAATCTTTGCTTAAATGCTTAAATGATCAAACCTAGCTTGATTACAAAATTTAAAATTGTCCCCATCCATAACACTCTTGCCCCTTTTTCCTCCATAGACCTAATTATCTCCAGCATTCTATATATTTCACCTACTTATTTTGTTGTTTTTCCCACTAAAACTTGAGTTCCCCATAAAGGCATACATTTTACTGTTGTTTATATATACCAGTGTGTATCTCATGCCAACATTTGCTTTTTGAAAGGAATGGAAACGGGAAGTAAGAGAAAAATGGATGCATGCAGTTGTGTCAGTTTAGTATTCTGCAATGAAGATTACAGTTCAAGCTCTTGGAAGTGACCTACCATAGAATTCTGTAACCATATTTGATGTGTGAGGGTAGTGTGCACATTTCAACAGTTTGAAATGATAGATTTGAAACAGGATATACATGGCATCCTAACCAATAGCAAATATGAACCCTTAAAGTCTTTTATCAAAATTATTTAGAAATTGAAAAGATAATAAAATAACCAGTAAAGTATTCAATACATGGTATTTTGCTTTACTCAACATATGGAAAAACAATGACTTGTCTATCAATTATCAATTTATTGACTCTAGGTTTCAAATCCACTCTTCTGCAAAAGGTGAGAGGAGCCATTGAAATGTTTTTCCTTCAATGACTATTGCAGTGTTGAGTCTTGTTAGTAGAAGGCACCATGTTGGGAACCTTTCAGGAACAAGGAGCTTTTCCCCCTGGTTCTGGTGTGCTCTGTTGGTAACTTTCTGTAGTAATAATGGCTTCCTGGGAGCCACGCTCCTACAGTGCACAAGATTCTACATATGGACCTGTATTACCATGGCTTCTGTAGCACCCAGCAGCTAGCAGCTTTCGCTGGGAGTGATTTGTGGCAAAGTGTCTATAGTGACGCTGCTTTGTTAGCAGCTTTCACTGGCATCCTAGAGGGTAGATTAATGTTAAGCAAGTTCATCACCACAGAGATCTCTCTGCCTTCCATGAATCATGGCTTCATTCTGTGATAAACCCCTTGAACTTTCTCATTACAATGGATAGTGGCTGTTTTTTCTTTAATATACCATCCCTATATTGTGTAGCATTCTCCTACCTTTTTTTATTTCTCATCAACCCCTCACTACTAGAATTGTATGATTGTTACTACATCTTAGTATTAAACTTTGCCTCCTCAAATTATTGTGTGGTTTATCTCTCCTAACTGGACCCAGACTGATAAAGCCTATAATTTCCAGTCAATTATTTTAGTAATTGTCCTTAGGGAGTATTTTTAATAGCAGGTCAAGTTATATTAACCATCATGTAGATTATGATAATACAAACTAAAGTGGCGATTAATGTAGAAATAACTTTTGATAGTCTAATAAATGCTGTTCAAAATAAAAATATGTACACAATGATCTGATTTTCTTAATGGCTACAGTGATGTATCTGTCAAAGTTGAAGAGCACACAAGTCCCACAATTTGCTTTTGTCCTTAGGTTTTTTTATACACTTTGCATTTGTCATTCTAGCAAGAAATAAGATCATTTACATTGCTTGTACTGTTGGGTTTTTTTTTTTTTTTTTTTTTTTTTTTTTTTTTTTTTTTTTTTTTTTTTTTTTTTTTTTTTTTTTTTTTTTTTTTTTTTTTTTTTTTTTTTTTTTTTTTTTTTTTTTGAGACTAGGTCTTGCTATTTTTGCCTGTGGAACCACAGGCTCACATTGCCTGTGGTACCACGGACTCAAACAGTCCCCAGCCTCAGCTTCCCAGGTAGCTGGGATTACAGGCATGTGCCACCGCACCCAGTTATTTTTTGGGGACCAGGTCTTGCTATGTTGCCCTGGGCTGGACTCAAACTGTGATCCCCAATCCCACATGTGACTCCATAGGGTGTCACTTATAAACACGTGCCACCGTATCCAGCTTAATTCCTACACCTTTCTTTCCAAGTTTATTTTTTCTAAATTTGTATACTTAATAATGGTTTTAATTACTGCTAATGCAGTTTAAAGAACTGTAAGGGATAATGAAATAGAGTATGTCTTACCACTAGGGATTTATTTTTACATAACTTTGAAAGAAGCAAATGCATTCTCTCCTGAAATAAAAGCTTGAACTCTGAAGTCACATTGTTTTAATTTAAATTTCTACTCATTAAATTTCTACTCTATTGCTTATTTTGGCATGTTATCTTCTCTAAACCTCTTCAGTTATTTTTAAAGGATTGAGGATAGGTGAATTAGTCTTTTAGCAGAATTCCTAGCACACAGTTATTAATGAATATTAGTTACTATAGTAGTAAAAATACAGCAGTTATTGGGGTTGAATCAAGTTGGAATTTTCTGATAAGCCCTAAGTCTTAGAAATGACTGAAAATATTACTAATGTCTTTATATATAAATACCTAAAATATAAGCAATTATATAGTATATATTATATATAGGCATTACTTATATCTATATATCTTTGAAAGCATAGAAAATCATATAATGTCATCAGTGAATTTTGAACAAATTCTGAAAGATAGCATGTGAGATTAGGGATAAAAAGTCAGTTAAAATTGTGTATACTTAAGATTAATCCGGAAGTACAGTCATTACAGGATTATTCTTAAACTCTGGATGGATGTTGTCTGGAGCAGTGTGGCGGTAAGGCTGAGTATGGGGTTTAGGGAGGTGGTGAGTTGGGCATTTGTCCAGCAGTTATTGGTGTTGTAGAACTAGAGCAGTGGAGGCCTTTAGCTACTGGTTAAACACGTATGTGGGTGTATTGTCTAGTGAGGCAGATAGCTACTGAGGAATAAGGAGTATTCTTCCCACCCCCACCGTTAAAAAGACAAGCTCCCTGTAGGCTCTAAAGGCAGTTAGGGTCATCTATTGGTGTGGTTTTCATGCAACATTAAACATTTAGATTAGTGCCTGTAAGCTTCAGCCTATGAAGTGGCAGGGGCTAGGGATCGTGGTTCCAGTCCTGCCTGGGGCCCGTAGCGAGACCTAGTTCAAAGAAATAGCTGGGCTTGTAATTGGTGGTGTGCGCCTGTAATCCCAACTACCTGGGAAGCTGAGGCTGGGGATTGCTTGAGTCTGTGGTACCCTGGGCAACAAGAGCCTGTGGTTCCATGGTCAAAAATTGTGAGACCTAATCTCAAAATAAATAAATAAACAAACAAACATACATTTAGATTAGTGGCCAAGTGGTGTAAATATAGATCTATGAATCTGTTTACCTAGGTATGTGTAAATATGATTTATCCTGTTCTTACCACTAATAATTGTAAAAATAAAACAAAGTTTTATTTTAAAACAAAGTTTTATTTTAAAACAAAGTTTTATTTTTCAGAAGACATCACTTGCAATCTCATTGTGATAGTAATTAACTGTCATTCCTATAATTCCCACCCATATTGTATGTGTTGGACAAACAAAGAATTCTTTTGAAGGGAGAGAAAAGGATCCGTAAACCAAGGAATATACTAGCCTCTAGAAATTGAATAAGCAAGCATTCTTTCCTGGAGCCTCCCAGAAGAAACCAGTTTTGCAGACACCTTGATTTTACCCTTATAAGGCTCATTTTGTATATTTAACCTCCAGAACTATAAAAAGATAGATGTGTTATTTTAAGCACACAAATTTGTGGCTATTCAGTATTACCTCATCTGAACTTGATTCTATTTGCAAAGATACCTATTTTTTCCACATAAGATTATATATGCAAAGACCCTATTCCCAAATAAGATCACATACATATGTACTGGAGGTTAGGACTTGAACATACCTTTTGGGGACAACATCACACCTGTTTAAAAAATGTCAATCCACCATCACAAGTGGTTTTTGTTAGGGATAAAAAAAGGGCTCTCCTGCACTTCCGCAGAAGAGCACAGTGGCATTTCTCCAACTCCACAGTTCAGCTAGTTTTTTTCCAATGATCAGATAAAGTCTGCCAGTCCAGAAAGCGTCTTAACTGTTTATCTGAGCTCAATGGGTTGGGGGAGGGGGGTGAAGTGGGGGGGGTAGTTCAAATAATCTGCAATCATGAGAAGTGATGGGAGCAAGGCATGCTTAATTAAAAGGAACCCTTCCACATCCAGATGGGAAAAATACCGTAAAACTCCTACTGCTTTACCGCCCAGTGCAACTCCAAAGCTTTTAAGAGAGTGCTTCTGGCAGTGTTTAGTCCTGTGGTTTTCTCATAAACTTTTTTGCTGACTTCATTCTGGGGCTTAGTGAAATTCTTTACTGAAGAGACACCAAGGACCCCGGGGAATTGCCATTTACTGCTGGAGTTTTTGTTTCACTCAAATTACAAAATTTTTGCTGGATTTGGGATTTCAGTAAATTTCAAAGGATATAGGGAGGGGGGCTACTTGGGTATTTTAACGAGTTTGGTATGAGAGCATCTCAGAATATATACATGTAGCACATCACTTATAAAATTAGCAAAACTAAACACTTTTACACACATTATGTAGTGGAGAGAAATATTGGGATGAGGCTGGAAGTACAGGGGTGAAAGAATTCACGAGTGGAAAACAGAAAAGGCAGATTTATTGAAGTGCACTACAAGAAAATGGGAGGCAAGATGGGAGAGGACTTTGCACCAAGAAAGTATTAAGACTTTTATAACCTATTAGCTCTTGGGATGTCTGATATTAAGCAGTGATCTTTGACATAGAATGTGTCTTGGCTCTGCTCCCCCAGATTATGGTCATTGTCAAGATAACAGGTCTCAAGGTCTGGTTCTCACTGCAACCATATGGATTCCCATTTCTATTCAAGGCTCCCATATTTGCCTACTGAGCAAGGATAGGGGCTTAGTTTTTAATCTTAGTAATGATACCCCCAACATAAAGAATATGTATCACGTTCATTGCAGCTCTGTTTACAATTGCCAAGATTTGGAAACAAACCAAATGCCCCAAAACAGATGACTGGCTAAAAAAATGTGGTATATATACATAATAGAATACTATGCATCAATCAAGGAGGACAAACATGTCATTCATAGCAACATGGATGGAACTAGAAAGACTCATATTAGCAGAAATAAGTCAAAAAGGATGGTCTCACTTATATGATGGATATAGGGAAAAACAAACGAATAAGAAAGAATGAAAACCAATGGGCCTGAACAATGGAGTGAGAGAGGAGGTGGGGGAAGAAGGTGGGGGAGGTGAAGAGCACAAAAGATCAGGATGGTTAACAAGTGTTAGTGAAGTGGGAAAGCTTCGGGGTACACAATAATGGAATAATGTAATATAAATATATATATGCAAATTTTAAAAACTTTAAATAAAAAAAACCCAAAAAACAAAGGACAGGGTTATTAGGGAATGGAGAAAGAAAAAGAGAGCCATCTGCATAGTACCAGGCAGGCAGGAGAGCTGCTTCTCCCCAGTGTAGAAATTGTACTGATTCCTTTTTTTCTTAATTATTTTTTTATATATGTGTTTCACATCTTTGTATTCCCTGGGGACCACCCACCACCTTCCCTCCATGACCACTCTGTCCCATCTTCACCCCTTCTCACCCCCCCACATACTGATCCCTTTTATGAAATTTTTATGTACATGTCTATGGCCTAAATTGTCAACTGGAATACATTTTATAATAATAAAAAATATGTATTGCCAATATTTGAATACACTCTAAAAAGCAAGGTGGAGGAAGATGACAGTGATGGGATAGAAAGGAGCACACGAGACTGCCCTGTCTCAGGGGCTCACAGTTTTTATTATTAGACTCCCTTATTTTTAAATATTGATATGTAATAAAACAGCAAGTATGAGTATGCTTACATGTAAAATTGTGCACGAGACAATTTTTTTTAAAAAAATGGCTAGAAGGAAGAAAATATGTTTTGAGAACAGGGTTGTGAGCAGGAAGGCCAGTTATAGGTGTTTCAGAGTTGCAGCAAGTTTCAAACTAACTTTTACAGGTGTTACTTGGAAAAGCTGACAGAGTCACGCTAATTATGAAACCAGCAGAAGCGCTTGTGTTTCTACGAGACTCCAGTACCAATACCTCAAAGAGGCTAGCAGACTAAACGCCTCACTACATGAAGAGCCTTCCGCGAACCACCATTTCCACGACAGCGCTTCACTTCCCAGCGGGATCTCGCTGGGAGATGCCCAGTTTGGCAGACTTTTGCCCTAACCGAAAATGACGGCGCTGACGTCCACAAAGAAGTGCAGCGCATGCCCGGAAGTTGCGCAAGCCCATAAATTAGCGCGCCCCTCCCCGTGGGATGTTTCCGCCATTTTTGAAAATTGGGAAGGTCCGGGGCTAAGTGTAGTGGCCGCCGCGATGGCAACCTTTGCCGTGGACCCCCAGGCGCCCACGTTAGGTGAGTGAAAAGCTCCTGCCCCCCCCCCCCCCGTAGCGGCCCTGCGCCCACAACGTAGGTTTGGAGGCGGGCAATACTGGGAAGCGGTAGTCATCGGGCTCTCACTGTGCGGGGTTCAGTCACGGAGGGGTCCTCTGGGTCGCCCCCAACTTCCTAGTGGGCCTCCTGCTTGAGGCGTCGCCAACCCGACTTTATCGATGCTGTGGGCTCCTTGGAGGGTGAGAACGCGGCCGTTGGGTGGGGAGTTTTGTGCCCTCACCGGCAGCGCCAGACCCGCCCATTATACCTGAGGCTGCCCCAAAGTGGGTCCCAGAAGCGGTTTTGCGTGCCTGGGACCGGGGCGGCGTCGGTGGGGAGGAACCCCCGCGCGCACACGTGGGTGGGCGGTGTGCTAGGCGGAGGTTCGGGTAGACTACCCTTTGGTGATCTAAGCTTTTAGTTCCTGTTTGATTCCTGCACTCTCCCGGGCTTTGCAGCAGCAGTGTTGTTAATGGAAAAGTGCATCGTGCAACACTTAATTAACTCAGCGCAGCGCTCATTGAGTTAACTTTACCGGGCAGCCAGGAGTTTGCACGGTTTCCCCGCCTTTATCGTGGAAAGTGAATGAATTTTCTAGGAGGTCTTTTTCCTCTTTACCAGTCACTCTGTGAAGTGAAAAAAAAAAAAAAAAATTGGCATCATTTATTACTCAGCCTTGCTGAAATGTGCTTTTGAAAAAAAATTACTAGTTTCACGGAGTGTCGATTTCCCTTTTGTCTGCTGAGTTTTAGAACTTAGAATCGTTGAACATGTTAGAACAAAAAATAAACAGTATCTTGGAGATGCATTTGAAAATGAGATTACAACTTTTTGAGTTTGGAAAAAAGAGACCGCTCACAAAATGTATCTGTAGAATAAGGTTTCTTTTTTAGATGTGAAAGATAAGTTTATTTGGAGAATAGAGAAACTTGTTTCAGTGTTATTCAAAAACGAAATGCAAAAATGTCAGTATACTCTGTAAGGTTTGAATTTATATGCATTTGTTGGTCTAGGTATTTGTATTTCCTCTTAAAGAGCGAAAACTTTGTTTCCATTTCTACAGTATTTTGCTTAACAAACATTTTGGAATGCAGTTCTTGGGGTTACACATGTGAATAAACCCATCCCTGTTCTGACATTAACTGGCATTAATTGTTCCAAGTCCACATATTGCAGCTATTCCTGGCTGGAAACAAAATTCAGCATCTAATGGTATATTTAAACTAGGTGTTCAGTAATGCTAGTTGAGTAAGACGCAGTAAGGAAAACTTTCTGAGTACAGATTGTGGAATGGGATTTAGGATTTCATGATCCATTGGTGTAGCTCTCTAAATCCTGAGGGGTAGTGACAGTCCAGATTAAGAGCCCTTTGAGTCCCTGACCCTTGTACTTGCTGTCTGCACTGCAAATGCAGATTATGGGGCCTTTTCTTGTCTTGTTATTATGCATGCCTTATGTATTTTTTTCTTTTGGGGTATCAAAAACTTTTTATTTATCATGAATTTTCTAAGTTGTTCAGAATATGCTTTTTTAAAAGAATCTTTTAAAATGTTTGCTGGAAATAAGTAATAATACATTACCTAGGATTTTAAAATAATTACTTGCAATTACAGTCTTCACATCTTATTTCAGTATTTGTTTTATTCTTTCCTTAAATTATTTTGCCTTTTTTCTCTTTTTTGTACATGCATTATTAATATCTAGTACTTAGTGTAGAGAAAGTAAAGGCAAAATAATTGACAGCCTGTGCATAGCGAGAAACAAATTAAATGTGGCTTTTTTGTACATGATGGAATACTATGCATTAATCAAGGAGGACAAAGGTATGTCATTTGCAGCAACATGGATGGAACTAGAAGGACTCTATTAGCAGAAATAAGCCAAAAAGAAAAAGAGAAATACAGGATGGTCTCACTTATATGACGGATATAGGGAAAAACAAACAGACAAATAAGAAAAATTAGAAACAACCAACGGGCTAAACAATGGAATGAAAGAGGAGAGGGAAAAAGGCAGGGTAGGGGAAGGGCACAAAAGAGTAGCATGGTTTAACAGGTGTTAGAGAAATGGGAAAACCTTGGGGTACACATTAATGTAATATAAATATATATATACAAAATTAAAAAATTAAATTAAAAAAATCAACCATTACAGAGATAGTTGACATTCTCTGTGGAGATCTCTTCTATCCTTATTCCACGTTATACATTCCCAGAAACAATAATAAATACACTGGATTTGATGTTTATCATTCCTGTGGTATTTGAAACTTTTAAATCACACATATGAGTAAATATATTATTTTGCATGGTTTATAATTTTGTAATTATGGTATTGTAATATATGTATACCTTTCTATAACTTGTTTTCTTCCCACAAAATATATTACATTGATTTTATATTAAGAAAACATTTATTGAATCTTACTTTAAAAATGAATACTTTTTAAAAATAACTCCCCCACCCCAAATCTTTCCAAGTCTTTTCAGTGTGTTTCTGTGTTGAAGATGCCAAACATCACTTCTTACATGCTCTAGTGTGTGCTTATATTTTTTTCAAACAAATGATTTGCAATTATTTTTGTGTATGAGGAATAAAAAATGGAGCATTAAAACAAGCTGTGTAAATAACTAGTACACTCTGTTCTTTTCCGTTTTTACATAGTAAAATCTGATCCAGAAATACAAAAGAATTTATAGTACAGATTTTTTTACATACTGTAAAATATTTTAAAGTATTCTTAAGTTTGTGAAACATTGTAAACAAAAACAGCTGTCAAAGATGAAAATTGTTTATATAAATTTTTATTTTTCCTTGAAACAATTTGTTGGTTTTTAAACTAAACTATAATTCTATACTATATAGCAGTTCCAATTATAGGCCAAAATGATGCAAAATTCTTTTATCTTTTTGTTAAGATATAACATTAAAATTCTGTTTTATTTTTCTTTTCCTTTAGGATCTGAACCAATGTTGCTAGGTTCTCCCACGTCGCCAAAGCCAGGGGTTAATGCCCAATTCTTACCTGGATTTTTAATGGGGGATTTGCCAGCTCCAGTGACTCCACAACCTCGGTCACTTAGTGGCCCTTCAGTGGGAGTAATGGAAATGAGATCACCTTTACTTGCAGGTAGGTGATTGCTTAAAATAGTTTCGTAGTAGTATCAGTACTTGTGCTAGAATTTTAAAGTGAGTAATGGTGCAGCATTTACCCTCATCTGCATGTTTATTAACTTAAAAAATAAGCAATACCTCTACTTTAAGACTCTTGGAAAAGAGTTGTAAACACTATAAACAATTATAATTTCAAAAGTCACTTATTAAAAATGTGTATACTATATTTCAACTACTCTAATATGTCATTAATTGTAAGACTCACCATTATTTTAACTACTGCCAGGAAAGAAAAAAACTAAATATGAGACAAAGCCAAGATGCCATTTAAAATAGTTACCCCTATTTCAGAGGTTAAAATTTGGAGAGAAAAATAAATGGATTAATTTTAATAGGATTCAGTTTAAGTAATTCATCTTAAAATCTAGCAAATATTTTGTTAAAACAGATGTAATTTGAAAAGATTCTATTTCTAGTCATAGTTATTAAGATTCATTCATGTAGCATTTTTAATGAAAGAACTTCCTCCACAAACTGTGGGAAACTGCTACACAGAATTTGCAGTTGTCAGCACAATATTGTCAAGTATAGCAAAGTATGTACTATGATATTCCTTTAGCAAATAGATAGTTTGAAAGATAAGTTTCAAGTTTTGACAATAAATAGTATTAGCCATAAAAATGGTTGAATTCTAATCATGAAACTAATATCCTTTTATTATATATATATTTTTAATGTTGGTTAGGGAGAATTTTCTTAAATTATGCGTTACAAGACTGGGCATGGTGGCACGTGCCTGTAAGCTTCAGCCTATGAAGCAGCTAGGACTAGGGATCGCAGTTCGAGTCCCGCCTGGGGCCCTTAGCGAGACCTAGTCCCCAAAAAATAGCTGGGCATGGTCATGGTGTGCGCCTGTAATCCCAGGTACCTGGGAAGCTAAGGCAGGGGATTGCTGGAGTCTGTGGTACCCCGGGCAATGAGAGCCTGCAGTTCTGTGGGCAAAAATAGCGAGACCTAATCTCAAAAAAAAAAAAAAAAAAAAAATTATGCATTACATAATTCACTTAAGAATATTATTCAGAGGCCAGGCGCAGTGGCACATGCCTTTAATCCCAGCCTATGAAGGGAGGCTGAGACTGGGAATTGCTTGAGTCCGCAGGTTCAAGACCCGCCTGGGGCAACATAGCGAGACCTAGTAGCTGGCTGTGGTGGTGCATGCCTGTAATCCCAGCTACCTGGGGATCACTTGAATGTGGTACCCCGGGCAACATGAGTCTGCAGTTCCCTGGACAACATAGTGAGACCTAGCCTCAAAAAAAAAAAAAGAAAAATTCAGGACAGTTTTCTTTTTCTTTTTTGTAAGTATGGCTATGGTATATTGAGCACTTGTGATCTGTGCAATAGACCAAACATTTTTTGTGTTACATCCATTCTTTTCTCAATCTAAAAGGTATATAAAAGGTTGTGGTATCTCTATTTTTAAAAGAGGAAACAGGCTACATGCAAAAAACTTGCTGAAGTTCATTTGTTAGTAAGTGAAAGAGCAGGAGTATAATGACCATGTCAGTTATGTTTTATAGTCTGTGTTAAAAATAGCTTATGCTGTACTGTCTATCTAAGTTTGTGTATTGGTCTTACAGAGCACCTTGGAAGCTTCATTGTTTGGCAGTAAAGATTCTTTGACTTATCAAGTCATTATGTCTTAAAAAGTTGTTTCTTTTCCTAGATTTTAATTATGTACTTTTCCCATTGTTGAAAGCATGAATTGGATGTTTTATTTTGACAATCAAATTCCACCAGCCATGCGTGGTTGTGCATGCCTGTAATCCCAGTGCTGGGAGGCTGAGCCCAGGGATCTCTTGATTCCACGGGTTTGAGACCACCCCGGGCAACATAGTGAGACTTAGTCTCTGAAAAATAGCTGCATGTGGTGGCTTGTGCCTGTAGTCCCAGCTACCTGGGAGGCTGAGGTTAGAGATCACTTGAGTCTGTGGGTTCAGGACTACTCTGGACAACATAGTGAGACCTAGTCTCTAAAAAAAAAAAAAAAAAAAAAATTCCACCAGTAGCTATTTTTCAGGTAAGAAATAGGATCAAACTTTATATTGAAGTGTTAAGCAATTTGTAGAGAAAGTGAAAGTTATATGTTTATAATTTAAAATTATGGGTGTATAATTGACTGGTTAGTTACAGGACAACAAATATAGCGACTTGATAATTGATTACATTATGGAATAGTCACCATAATAAGTCTGGTTAAAATTCTGTTATATGTAGGTCTACGGCCATACCACCCTGAACGCGCCCGATCTCGTCTAAAATTCTGTTATATATAGTTTTATAGTTTTTTTCCTTGTGATGAGAATTTTTAAGATTTGCTGTTTTAGCAACTTTTCATATGTAATGTAGTATCATTAACTGTAATCACCATGTTGTACTTTACATCCACAGGGCTTATTTCTTTTATAATTGTAAGTTTGTACCTTTTAACCCATTTTACCTATTTCATCACCTAACCCTCAGCTCTGGAAGCCATCTATTCTAACAATACATTTTTTTTTTTTAAAGATTCCACACATAAAAGAGATCATGTGGTGTTTGTCTTTCTGTGTTTGAGTTATTTCACCTTGCTTAATACCCTCAAAGCCCATCCAGATTTGTCATGAATGGGAGGGTTTTCCTTGTTAATGTCTGAATATCTTCCATTGTAGGTATAAATACATTTCTTTATTCACTTCTTTTTTTTGGGGGGGGGGTTCTTTATCCACTTACTGACACATAGATTTTCATGTCTAGGATATTATAAATAATGCTGCAGTGGACTTAGAGGATACAAATATGTTTTCAATTTAGTGATTTCATTTCCTTTGTATAAATATCCTGAAGAGAGAGTACAGTATTATATGTTAGTTCTATTTTCCTCACTTTTTTGGAGGAACTTTATACTGTTTCCTGTAGTGATTTCCATTTATATTCCCACTGGCAGTGCACAAGTGCTCCTTTTTCTCTACCTCCTTACCAGAACTTGAGTTTTGATATTAACCATTGTAATGAGTGTTGGTTGATATCTCATTGTGGTTTTGATTTACATTTCTTCTTTGATTTGTCATGTTGAGCATCTTTTCACATACCTCTTGGCCTGCCATCTTTATGTCTTCTTTGGAAAAATGTCTATTCAGATATTCTTGATGTTTGTAATTGAATTGTTCAGTTTTTTGCTATTGAGTTGTATAAGTTCTTTATGTATTTTGGATATTACTCTCTTATAAGATACATGACTTGTAAGTATTTTCTTCCATTCCATAAGTTTTCTTTTCTTTTTTTTTTTTTTGAGACTAGGTTTTACTATTTTTGCTGAGGGAACCACAGACTCAAGCAATCCCCAGCCTCATCTTCCCAGGTAACTGGGATTACAGGCACATGCCACCCCAGCCAGCTATCTTTTGGGACTAGATCTCGCTACGTGCCCCCAGCGGGACTCGAACCGTGATCCCTATCTCTAGCCGCTTCTTAGGCTGAAGCTTACAGGCATGCGCCACTGTGCCTGACTGCGTTTTGTTGTTAACACATGTTTTTTAAGAGCTAAAATCTGTTTTCTTGTCTTACTCAAAGTGTTGTGTATGGATTGTCAGCAATGACATCATTTGGGCACTTTTAATAATCTCAGATTCTACCATGCATGTTCTAAATCAGAATCAGAATCTGAATTTTAACAAAATTCCTGGGTGACTCTTCTGCATATTAAAGTTGGAAACACTCGAAGAGAGAAAAATAATAACTTAAAATTTAAAAAAAAAGTAAGAAAACATTACCAGAAGGACAATAGATTTATTTATTCGCCTAACTGTATTTTTGGTACATTATAGGTGGCTCACCACCACAACCAGTTGTACCAGCTCATAAAGATAAAAGTGGAGCTCCACCAGTTAGAAGTATATATGATGACATTTCCAGCCCAGGACTTGGATCCACACCTTTAACTTCAAGAAGACAGGTGACATGCATGTCCTCCTCATTCATAATACACAATGATTTCATGTTTTTAATGTGTCTATACAGTAGCAGGTAAAATAATTTGAGATATTTTCCTAGGTTTATTTTAGTGTAACACTATCTTATAGAATAAGCATTCAGGATATTTACCATAGAATCTACTTAAATTATATTTCTTATGGAATACATTTAGAAATGTTACGGAATTTGGTTATTTACTCATCTAGGTAATTCTGGATTTTTTTATAGATATGCAGTATTTACCTATTCATATCCTCAACCTACTTAATATATATGTAGAAATTACTATGGTTTAAATCATGAAAACCACTTAAAATAACACCAGTATCATTTTAGAATGATGTTTTCTTTTTAGTTCTTTGACTAAATATGTGTCTCCTACATATTTAGAGCTAATGGTTTAGGGTCTAATGTGAAGTGTTCTGATGGCGTTATTCAGTTATAGATTATGCAAGGTTGAGATTCTCTGTTTTGATGAAAGTGATAAGAACAATTCTAATATTTATAAAGAAACTATTATGTGCAGGCCCTGATCTTTCAACATCTTGTATTTTATTTTATTTAATCCTCAAAATGAATCTCTGAAGTAACTATTATGAGCTTCATTTTATTATTGGGGAAACTGGGACACAAAACTTAAGTAATTATCAAGAGTGGTAGCTGATAATCTATAACAGAGTCAGATTTCACACCCGGGCATTTTTGAATTTAGAACCGTTGTTTGTAACAGTCATATTGTACTAATACTGCTATGATAATCATGTTTGTCAATTGAAAGGTAGTGTGAATTTTTCTTTTAGGTAGGAAATAGCTTTTATAGTCACTGTTGTGCTTTACAGGGCATATAAACAAAAGATATCAATTAAATTAAATTATACAAAGATTTCTCCTCTTTTAATTTGGAGAAATGTCTGATGCTCTTCCATAAATCAAATTGAGCATAGTTGTTAGACGTTTAAGAATACTAGGAAGCATCTTTCAGTGAATTTTGACCACTTACAGGCTTAATGTGCATAATGTGCTAGGTCTACTTGCCAAACATAGCAAATCAATTAATTTTATGAAGTGGATTACATATAGTGGTCACCTATAAATCATGAGGCATATGTTCCAAGATCCCCAGGGATACCTGAAGCTTAATTGTACCAAGTCCTATATATACTGTTTCCGTATGCATACATTCATATCTATGACAGTTTAATTTATAAATTATCTAAAATAAAAGGGTAACAATAATTAATATTAAAGTAGATCAGTTATTACTATGCTGTAGTAAATGTTATATGAATATATTCTTTTCCTTAAAATAACCTATTTTATGTATTATATTTGTACTACAGTTAATTGAGTGTAACAGATTGTGGAAAGCAAAAGGAGAATAGAGGGGAATTGTGCTTTCTCTTTCCAGTATTTCTAGACCACCCTGATAATGGAGGCACTGTAGATATTTCTCTTCGCCAGTTTTCTCCCTTTGCAAAGCAGCAGCAGCAGCTGCTCTGCCTACCTGTGAGTGTGCAGACCTCTTTTAACAAACCTATCCCTCTCAGGGGCAGCTCTTTCTGCCTGCCTGTGTCTGTGCAAGTTATCCTTTATTCTTCCTTCCCTTTTTATATTAAACCTGCTATAGGGTAAAAACAAACAAACAAAATAAGCCAGGTTACATATTGAAATGTGATACTATTTTGGGTGATTTTGCTTTTTTAAACACATCTATCAGAAATTTAAAATTACTTGCATAGTTTATTTTATATTTCTAATGGACACTGGTGTTCTAGATTTACTAATATGGATTCTTGCCTGAGATGTTCTTTTAAAGGCTGCTAAATAAATCTGATGTTTATTTTGCTATGAGAACCATGGCTTATAAACTTATGCTAATTTTCATTACTTTTCTGATACATGAATGGAAAAATAGATTGCAGTTATTGCTCTGTTCAAAATGTTCAGAAGTCTTGTAGGTCACGATTTAGAATATTTTTGACTTGAAAGTTGATAAGATCATCATTATTAGATTACAACCCAAATTAGTTTTATTCCTGAGACTTCTTTCAACATCTCTAATTATGAAAGTGGCATTAAGTATTGAACAAAACATATTATCTCTACTGATATTTTCTCAACATTTGGTTCTGGTTGCTAGAAAATAGCTAGATTTTTAGACTTCCTTGGTTTAATCAGCATCTGTTTAAAAAAACACCAACTTATAGCTACTTTTAAAGGACCTATTTTTATAAGTTGGAGAATATTATCTTTGTTTATAGAAGAATTTTAACAACTTTAATCTTTGATTTTCTCACATTTAAAGGAAGTATTGATAATTTACTGATTTGATGAAATTCACTAGAGATATGCTGTGTTTTGTTGTGTGATAAGACTTCAATCTAGTTTTTCATGGTTTTAAAAATAAAACTGACATCTTTCTGTTTTTCTACTTGAACTTGGTGATTTGAAGAATCACTTTTATCTCTTACATCAAGTATTGTACCTAAGGGACTTTAAAAAAAAAAAGCAGTGTTTACTTTCTATTAAAAATAATGACTTTTGCTTGATGTAACATTTCGTATTTTAAACAAATAGTATCCTGAAGGATCTAGAGTGTTTCAGATTAGTATTTTATAAATTAGGGGAAAAAAGAACACTCAGACTCTGAGCTAATTGGCAGCATCTCCAATATTTGGTACACACTCAGTTGTTTATTGAATAAAGCCTTTCAGCTCTCACTAATGATGAACTTTGCATTTTTACCTCACACTTTGTTCTGTTTTCATGTAGCCAAATATTTCAGTAATGCAGAGTCCTCTCGGAGTTATGACAGCTACTCCTGGAACAGGTAAGTCCGTTTACTTTTAACACCAAAGACTACTCTTTGAATGAAGATAATAGATCTTTGTTGGTAATTGTCAATTTTCTTCTTTTCTATTTCAAAGTGGGAAACAACGTCAATATTAGTAACTTCCTTTATGATGTAAATATTTTGTATATTGATTTTAGTTTATAAATTAAAATAATTTATAATTATAAGTTTTACATAAAGTATATATATATAGATATATGGTAATTTATAAATTAAGATGTGTGATACTCTACTCAAAATAGTAAGAATTTTTTTAGAAAAAATTATATATTATATGTTTCCTGAGGTTATAAAAACTAAGAAAGCTGTTGGAATTGAAAAAAAAATACAGAGATGGAATAATATTTTTTTTTGAGAGATAATAATGCATGCCTATTACTCCAGTGTTACTTACTACAATCACTGATAATATCTAGGTTTTTTTTTTTTTTAAAGATTAATAGTACTTTAGTCACCACCAGCATTATCATTATCACAACTTCTCCATGTGCTTTCTTGAAAAGGTTTATTCACAAATACTTGACTTTTTTAAATCATGTACCAGGCCATGGGAACTGAACAAAATAGATAACCCGTGCATTTATAAGAGCTTATATTTATGTATAGTATTTACATTTATAAACAAATTAAGTAAAATTTACTAGAAGAGACTACTTTTTTTTTTTTTTTTAAATAAAGCAAGAGAGTGGAGTAGACAGTGAGAGGGCTCATAGTTTTAAAGAGTAAGAAGTACATTCATTATCGGGCCAGGCATGGTGGCTTGTGCCTGTAAGCTTCAGCCAGTGAAGCGGCCGGAGCCAGGTATCGTGGGTTGAGCCCCGCCTGGGGCTTGTAGCGAGACCTAGTTCCAAAAAAATACAATTGGGTGTGGTGGTGCGTGCCTGTAATCCTAGCTACCTGGGAAGCTGAAGCTGGGGATTGCTTGAGTCTGTGGTACCCCGGGCAACATGAGCCTGCGGTTCCATGGGCAAAAATAGTGAGACCTAGTCTCAAAAAAAAAAAAAAAAAAAGAAGTACATTATCACAAAGTTCTGAATGTGAGAAGTCCGAAGTTGGATATCAGTGAACTAAAATCAAGGCAGGACTTTGTTCATCTGTAGAGGCATTAGAGATTGTTTTCTTGCCTTTTTCATCTTCTGCAGGATTTCTTTTCTTGTGGTCTTTTGCCTCCAACTTGCATGCCAGCAGCATTACTCTGTCCATACTCTGTCCATCTCTCTGTCCATCCTTTGCAGTCACATCTCCCTTTTTTGCTTTTACAGACAGACCCTTAAAAATATATTGGACCCTTCTGAATAATCCAAGATAAACTTATTTTAAAGTCAGCTGATAAACTATCCTAATTCCATCTGCAACTTACGAAAAGAATTTGAACTAAGAGATATTCAGGAGAAATTTATTTAAGACCTAGAAAATGTCAGGTGTAAAAGCCCTGTCTAGGCAGTTCAAACAAAGCAAGTGTGAAATGTAGTAATGGAAGGTAGTAGGAAATGAGGTCAGAGAAATAATGGGAACTGATATTACAGGACCTTGGCGTTTTTTATACCTACAGATCTTTATCCAGGAAAGGTAGAAAATAAATAGGGTGTGGCTGCTGCTGTGAGAACAGATTTTTTTTTTTAATTTTTAAATTTTATTTCTAAATTCTTACATAAGTAAGGTAAATGGTTACTGGCATGCCTTCCCTCCTTCACCCCCCACCCCCTTGTGTTCACTCAGTCTCCACTCTAATTGTTCTTTTTAGTTTATATTGGGTTTATTGATCCTTTGGTCTCTTTCTGTGACTGTGTCCATTTGTTGGGTGAGGGACTGTTCCAGGGCCATGGCACATTGTGCTTGATGGTTTGTAGTCCTTAGCTTTGTTTTGGGCAGCCAGTCCATGTTCATTTGGGATCTATCGGTGTCTTCTACTTGCTGGCTCCTGTACTATCTCCTTGCCATCCCGCTATCTCTGCACCTCATTTCTCTGACCTCTGGCCATGGGAATCCTTTCCTCCAGCCATTGTCAGTGAGGGTGTTTCTCGATGAGGGCCAGCATCCACTGATGGACCTTGCAGGTCATCTCCTCTCCATCCGTTTGCAGATTTGCTGTGGAGCCAATGCCCTGACTTGGCATGCGTCCTCTCCCAAGGCTTGGGGGGAGCCATGTTTCCTTGGGTGGCAAGTTCCACATGGGGTTTTGATTCATCAGCTTCCGGTGAAGCCATAGATGAAGGTCTGACAGGTCTTTACCATTCCAGCGTCTCTGTTTCTCCATCCTAGCGTCTACTGTCTTTCTGAATGATCTTTGTTTAGTGTCCCACACACGTGTTTGCGCAGGCTTTTTTCTGGCCCCTCATCCGTTCTATGTCACTGTGTACACGTTTATGCTGTTAGTCCTCCTGTGAGCTAAGTGGAGTGAGGGTGAAGTAGCAAGGGTGTCGTCCTGTGTATGGTTGCTGAGTGGGTGCAGTCGCTGGCCTAAGTTAGCCAGCAGCTGCGGGCGCCTGCTGATCAGGGCAGGCGCAGATCCCACGTGCCAAGCTGGTTGAGCTTCTCAGACCAGTTCCTAGGCCCCACCTACTGCTGGGACATCAGCAGGAGGGACCTAGTGCTGTGGGCAATGGCGGTGGCCACCTGGTGATGGTGGCTGCCTTGCAGGGCGCGTTTTCATGCGCCCCAGGCCGGTCTGGGGGTCCCAGCCGGTCCCTGTGTCCCCCTTAACCGCCAGGTCGACAGCAGAGGGCCCTAGTGGGTGCCGTATTGTTGCTGAGTGGGTGCAGCCGCTGGCCTAGGTTCGCTAGCAGTTGCCGGCGCCTGCCAATCAGGGCAGGCGCAGATCAGAGAACAGATTTTGGTGTAAAGGGCAAAGCTGAAATTAGACAAGGTAGGAGGCTACTGTATTAATCCAGGTAAGAGGTAATGGTGCTTAGATATAAAGTAGGTGGCAAAGGAGGAAAAGAACAACGAAAAAAGATGGAGCAAAAGATACAATGGTGAGATAGTAGATTTAAAATTAACCAAATCAGCAGTTAATATAAAATGAAATATGCTGAACATTTCTGTTAAGTGATAGATTGTCAGAATGGATAACAAAAAGAAGAGCCTTTTTTAAGCCCTCTCTAGCAGTGTCCTTAAAGTGTTAGTTTCTGCTAGCAGTTTATTCAAGACTATTGAAACTTTCTGTCATACTTGTAAAATTTTTTCCAACCGCTACCCACTCCCCAATTCCCAGTTCCCAAGCGACTTCTGTATTTTTAGGTATTTGTTATAACAGCATTAACACTTGTAGTTACTAAGCTCTGTTAGTTTCATGGTTTTCCCATAGAAAATCACAACAAATTCAGTAACAAAGCATACAAACCTTTTTATTTCATAGTTTCTGTGAGTCAGCTCTTTGGGCACAGTTAAAATTTGGTTTTTATGAGCTGAGCTATCCAGCTACTTTCTGGAGGCTGTGGGGTGAACGTGCTTTCAAGTTCACCCAGGTTATTGATTGAATTCAGGACTGAGGTCCCTGTTTCTTTGTTGCCTGTTGCATAGTGGTTGGTCTCAGTGTCTAGAGTTTGTTCTGATACTCCTTGATTAGAGTCCCCATCATTTTTAGATAGCAGTCACAATAAAGCCCTTTTTTGTGTTTTCTATCTCTGACCTCCCTTTTTTGTTTTTGCTTTGACTTAACTTTTTTAGTGGGTGTTAATATTAAGCACTCTTTTGATTACATTGAACCTGAAATAATAGTACTGGAGTAATCCAGGCTAATTCCTTATTTTAAGATGACTTGATTGATAACCTTAATTCTCCACCTGTAATGTTCCTTCACAACAGTACTTCGGTTGATATTTCGTTGAAGTGTCAATCAAAGCAGGAAATAGAAATTTGGGTGATATATTTTGGTTTCTGTTAATAAAATGTATCTTAGTGAAAAACCTAGGATGTTGTCTCAGTCTGTTACTTGCTTGAGGTACAGTATTGTGCGGTAATTAGTTCAGGCTTTAACAGTCATGATTTGAAGTAGGTAGATGATAATGCTTTGTTTTATATATATATATATATATATATACCTTAGTAGTGACCCTTCTTTTTAATTGAGTCAGTGAATGATCCCTGGTACATTGAAAATGCAAAAAACACTGTCAAGCAATGTATTTTATATTCTAAAGGAGCTCTTAATCCTCTGAAAAGCATGCAGTACATACAACATTCTTCATGTTGTCAAATGAAAGAGTAGAAAACTAAAGTTAATCAATATCCTTTCTTTAACTTTCCTCCCCCTAATATTAGTATTTCAGTGAGAAATTTCTAATTTGTAATATTTTGATGAGAATCATATGTGAAATTTAGAAGAACAGTAGTGGAAAATGTACCTTTTGTAAGTTGGCCACTGGGAGCCACTGCTGCTTCAGCTTTGAGTTTAAGGAATTTATGTATAGGAAATCTTTGTGGAGCATAAGTAAAAAGAATATTTTTGAAAAGATATGATGGGCTTGAGGAGCTATCATGTGTAGCTAGTAATCAAGAAATGGAGAAAAGAAGTTGACTTGAAAATTGAGAAGTAAAATTTTCACTTGAAACTTTTTTTTTAGCTCTTGTATTTAGGGTTAAATAAATGTAAATTTCTTGTATAACTAATTTTTAATTTTATGGCAACTTTTAATTTTAGATTTGTGGGATTTAACACAAATTTTAGATTTGTGGGATTTAACAGTATTTCTGTTTTGCTTTTCAGGTCCACTAAAGAGTTTTTAATTAGGTCATGTTAAAAATTTCTTTTAGAATGTTATTCTTTATGCAGGAAAGTTTTGGATATCTGATGTAGTGGGAAATCTTAAAGAGTTTCAGAAACTTTTCAGCTAAGCCATATTATTGTCCCTGATTAAGAATATTGAATATAGTTTCTGTCTTTCCCCATCCTCACCCATGTTTTCTTTTGTAACTATCTAAATATTCTTCTTTAAAAAAAAAAATCCTATCTTTGTATTCCCTGGGGCTTTCCCCTCCCTGATTATTCCTCCCCACTATCTAAATAGTCTACTTGATTTTTTTCTTTTTGTTTGTTTTCTTCTGAGGTTCTTTAACTCATCTGTCTTTTCAAATGGTATGCCACTTAGGTCAGTTGTCTGTTGAGTTAGAATCTTTTTTTGTGGGGGGTGGGGAGACTAGGTCTCACTATGTTGCCCAGGGTACTGCATACTCAAGTTTCGGACTCAAGCAATTCCCAGCCTCAGCCTCCCAGGTAGCTGGGATTACAGGTGCCCACTGCAGCACCCTGCTAGGTCTTGCTATGTTGCCCGGGGTAGTCTTAAACCCATGGACTAAAGGGATCCCAAGCCTCTTGCTTCCCAGCTCTTGGACAACAGGTGCACGCCACCACTGCCCGGCTAGAATCTTTTTTGTTGTTGTTGTTTGCATATTAATGAGTTAAATGATACTTACTATAACACTTTTTGTTCATGTTAGAGATTCAAGAGTTCTGGTAGTGTCTGGGAAAGTGTGCTAAAGGACTAATATCTGAGGGACCTTGTCCTTTTTTGGCTCTGGGTTAGCTGCATCTTGTATTTGTTCCTATAAAACTTTTTCTGTTTCATTGTTACCTTTTTTCATTACTGGATTGTGAACTACTTTATTATAGGGATTCCTTCTATATCTTCATTATTCTTCCACTCTAGAACTGGGTGTAAAGGAACCTCAGTAAGTGCTGTCTGAATAGATTGATGGATGTAAGCAGTGAATTAAGTTCTGTGAGTCAGAGGTTCAAAATCATTTTCATTATACTTAAATTAAGATGTTGGTAGAACTGTCCTTTTGGAGACTTGAGGTCATTTCCTTGTTTCCCTTCACTCCCACCTTCCAGCCTTCCACTTTCTGTCAGCTGTCTGTATTTTTTTTTTTACTTAAGATCCTTTCTTTCATTTTCAAAGTGTTTAATTAACTACAATCTGTTTTATTCTGTCACTTCTCTGTGTAAAATCTCCTACCCTCTCCTTAGGACACTATTGTGTATTGGGGTCAACCTGAGTAATTCTGAATAATCTTCCCATTCTCTAAATCCTAAATTTCATGGCATTTATACAGTCCCTTTTGCTGTAAAAGTTTGTATTCAAAGGTTCCAGGAATAATAGTCATCTTAGAGAAGAACTGTTACTCATTTAACTCTATATGATGATTTTGCTAATTTTTTTTTTCATTTTTCACTATGAATATATCTTAGGGTAATTAAGAATACTATATTTTACCTTTCTCACATCAGATTATAATTATATGTATATCAAAATTTATCCTTTTGTCAGTGTTAATATTATTATGAGTATATAAACACGAGTGCTAAATCAGTAGTAATTACAGTATTTACTTTCTGTGAAATTTTAACTACTCTTTCCCCCATTTGTCTAGTTTCCTATATGTTGTTTGTTCTTTCTAAACAAATGTTTGATTGCTGTGATACATTTCATGTGTATATTTTATAATGTTCAAACATGGTTTAAAACACATTTTTTGTTTTAAACTGAGAGCTTCTCTTTTTTAGCCCCTATTGCAATGATTTCTTTTTTCCAGCATAGTATACAACTATTATACTTTGATGTGTTTGAGTAGTTTCACAAGAGTTAAGGTCTTTTTCTCAGATAACATGTTTTCTTCTTTTTAAGTTCCTCGTTTTGGTGAAGAACTTATATATTTGAGTAACTTTCTCAGAAAACTCCCTTGGGAAGTGAAATCCAAGATCTCTTGTCTGAAATGTGTTTTTCTTGTCTTCACACTGGATTGCTAGTTTGGTTGTGTAATATTTTAGATCAGAATTCTATAGACATCATTCCGTTGTCTTCTGGCTTTCAGTATTCTGTGAAAATCATTCGTGGTGATAGTTACTGAGTCTATATTTGACCTGTACTATTTGTTTGATCATTGTTCTTTGTTTTCTATATTCTATCTTTTTGGAATTCCTTCTGGCTGTGTATTGGATCTCTGCAGATATTTTTAATTTCTACTTTTCTCCCCCTGTAGTAGCTTTAATATTTGTGTTTTGCTTTCTCAAAAATTTCCTCAGTCTCAATTTCCAAATCATTAATTTTTAAAATTTTCATCTGTCACTTTAATTTCCAGGAACCTTTTTCCTGAATGTGTTTAAAAATGCAGCATTCTGTTCTTGTGTCATATATCGGTGAAATTAATACTGGTCTTTTTTTATTCCTACTCATATTGTTCCCTTTTAGTTCTTTTTTTTTTTTTTTCTGTTTTAGTTAAGGCATAATTATTGAAAAGGTAAAGCTACTTAGAACTTGAGTGTGTGTATGTCTATCATTGTTGTTATAAAGGGGGAAATTGGTGACTTGTCCTTGGGTTTCACTGTAAGAGGATTGGACACTAAACTAGATTTTTTGTTGCTGGAAAAAATCTCTTATTTTAGCATATGTACTTTTTTTGTCTTAACTTTTCACAAAAAATAATTTCTTAATATTTGGCTTTAATATTTTTAGCTGATGTTCTGAGCATAAAAAGTGGGAGAATTTTCTTTCTTAACATGCAGATTTGTTTTGACTTCTTTACAGTTGTTTCCTTGAGCCATTTAGATTCTTTTTCTTCAGAGACTGGTCTCTGATCTCTTTGGGTTGGAGTGACTGAGTGACAGTCATCTAACTCTCTAAGATGAAGAAGGACCTACCAGTTTGTCTCATATTGTACACACTTTAATTTTTCCTTGATTACAACCAGGAACCATTTTCACACATTTAATGATCCCTGTGGTCCCCAGAACCTGCAGTTTTCTAGTATGACTGTTATTAGATGTTGCCAAGGGTTGGATTTAAATGCAAGTACTCAGTTTATTATGTTTGATTGGATATTGTTAAACCCATTGTTCACTATGCTTTGGGTACAATGAATTTGGCACATTGAAAAGCCTGAGAAGACAGTCTCCACACAATGCCCTTCACTTCAGACACTGGTTGCAAGTTTGGAGATCCCGAGGGCCTCTATTTATAAGTTCTCAAATTCTAGTTATGGTTTTCATTTTTTTACTTTAGTGAAAGGATAGAAATTCGAACCAGCCAGAGAAAAAGAAACATGGGGCAATGTTGGGGTGTAAAACATGAAACTTCCGTACCTTTCCAGTACTGACAGTATGTACTTATACAAAATATTGGTAACAGTGGGTGCTTACTGAGCTACTAGGTCCAGAGTTTTTATATTAACATTTTAACTATATGGATATAGTTGATAGAACCATTGATCACGTGGCTAAATTCAGCCTCTATTCCCCATCTTTTGTCCAGAGGTTTATGATACATGGTTCAAATCACTATCCTCTTTATCAGTTGTTCTTTGTTCTTTCCTGCCCACACACCATGAGTCATTATCTTATAGACTGTCTAAGGGACCTGGAGTTATCTTATTATCCACCCTGATTTACTCAAGGGACCTGCCATGAATAAGAAAAGGCTCTAATTTTTGAGACAATTCCAGTGTCTTACATGTTATCTCCTAAGAACCTGAAAAGGCCAAATCTCTCCTTGGGCAACGGTCAAAGTCTTTATTACACATTGTGCTTTGTTTTTATTTATTTATTTTGAGACTAGGTCTCACTATTTTTGCCTGTAGAACCGCAGGCTCATGTTGCCCGGGGTACTACAGACTTAAGCAATCCCCAGCCTCAGCTTCCCAGGTAGCTGGGATTACAGGTGAGCACCACCACGCCCGGCTATATTTTTTTGGAACTAAGTCTATCTACGTGCCCCCGGCGGGACTCAAACCGCTATCCCTGGTCCCGGCTTCCTAGGCTGCCGCTTACAGACATGCGCACCACCATGCCCGGCCTGTGCTTTGTTTTTTAAAAGGTAAAATAGCACTGCTGACTTTTGCCCCCAAGTTTCCAGTTTAAGTCTGCTACTTTTGTCTCTTGTTTTCATTTAGGTTACTGGGCTATTTTGAAATAATTGAATCTGTTTTCTAATTGAAAACATTTTCATAAAGGGTAATAGGTCTTTTTGCCTTTTAGTTTAATCTGATCTTGTAAAGACTACTTGAATAGCGATTTACTGAGGGAGAGACATTTTACAGTTCAATTTGATGTGGTTTGATAAGTACACTTTATTTTCATCTTATAAAACATAGCATGTAGGTAACCAGGAGTCTGATTGAAAGGAAGTAAAATCAGTGAAGCAATTAAACATTAATAAGGTGGGGGGCAATTATGCTAAAGTTATGTAAATAATTTTAGATTATGTATAAGTAATTATATTTTTCAGAGTAGTTGACAAGGCAGAAATTAGATGCTTATTCGTTTGAGACTTAATTTTGATTTGTTTTATTTTTAAAGGTCATAATGATTGTCTCATTTTGAGCCTTCACTTAATTTCTCACTTGAAGGTTATTACATGATGTAAAATAACTAAAATATACTTTTTTAATGGTAATACAGAACATATTTGAGTTTTTTAAATTTCAGATTTTATAATATATGCCTTTTACTATCTTGTGTGTGTTAAAGGTACATCACTGTAGTAGGAAATAAAACAAGAAATGTCTTTTGCATATTTTCAGTTATTTCCTAAAAAAAGTAGTTGATAAGTTAGTTGATAAGTTAGTTGATAGGCAGATACTTTTAAAACAGCGTTTGTCAAAGTGGGTGTTACACTTTAAAAGAACCTCCTTTTAAAGACATTTGTATCTTAAATATGGTTTATGATCTGTTTAATGTACAGTCAAGCCAGTTTGCCTTTTTTCTTTTTTCAAGTACATTTGCACCTATTTCAGAGATAGTGGTCTGTGGTTTTCTTATGTAGTGCCCTTATTTAGCTTTTATATCTGGTTAATGCCTGCTTTATCAGATGGAAACCAATATTTATTAAATCTCTTTAACTTGTTCTTAGCTAATCTTATATAGTATAGGCATTTTATATATGTGTGCTTTGTGTTCCTCATATGTAAAGTAGAGGTGATAGTTTCTACCTCTTAGAATTGCTCTTTGCATATTGAACATATACAAAACACCTAAATGAAAGTGTGTATCTAGTAAAAATGCTCAATACATCCCAGCACTTATTTTCATTAGTATAGTTATTGTGTTTTTATTTTTGTTGTAATGTTTGGGAAATGAGGCTCAAGACCTTGCTCTAATTGTGACATAAGTAATAGAATTGCAATTATGAAATGACTGTGAAGCCTGTTGCTCTCTGTTTTCTATAGGATGCTTCTCTGTCAAGGTAAATGGTTGACTTAAAGATAACATTGCTAGCCTTCTTTTTCCAGTCAGATCCAGTTTTGGGCTCCTGGAAAGTACATGTTGCCTGCCCCCCCCCCCCCATGTGCTCTTTTTCACAATTCATTATAGGTATTTTTGTTACTTTTTGTAATTCAGTAGCAGTTGGAAAATGATGACCTAGAATATCAATCTCTCAAAATAAAGTTTCAAAAAAAATTTATTACTTTGATCTTTGAGTATTACTTTGAGTATAAAATTTTGAGTAATACTTTGATACTTTGAGAATCTTTGAATGTAACTGTTTTGTTAGAGAACTTATTCTTGTTTGGTTCTGAGTAAAGCATTTTATGTTTATAACTAGGAAATTAAAGCTCAGGTTTTTCATCTCACCTTTGGATTAGAATGGTAGCTTTGTTTCCTGTTAGGCTCCTTCCCTGTAAGTTCTTCTGTTAGGCATTTATAAAGCACATAAGGAGGTACTTGACATAAGATCAACATTTTTTAAGTGTTCTGTGAGGGTAAAATGTAGTCAAGTCTAAATAGTATAGGAAATTGTGAACTGGATTAAGTTTTTTTTTATATATATGTATTTTTATTGAAAACCTGCTAGAAATTTTTGTGTTTTAAATCTCCCAGCTACATAAAATAGCCTTTTATAAAAAAATTTTTAACAGTGTCACTCCCTGTCACAGACATATACATTATCTCTTATTTCTTAAAATTTAACAGTGAGAAATCCATTTCCCTATGAAAACACTTTGGAATGACTTAAGGTGATTTTCGACTCACTGGAAATTCAAGTTGGAAATTCAAGACAAATGACAAGACATATTTAGAATGTATTGAGAAGAGCACATAACAGAAAATAAACAGTGAATGTGAATCATGTAGGATTGTACAAGGCAGTTCTTCTCAAACCTCTTAGTTTCAGAACCCTTAATATATTCTTTATAAACATATATATGATAATGAGGTAATGTATATATTTATATGTTTGTGTGTAACATTGATTTACAATGTTCTTTTTGTTTTAGAGGTATAAGATCTTCACATGTTGGTTATACACCATGCCTATCACCAAAACAACCACCGTTTACCACCACAGTCCATTGTGCTCCCTTCCCCTTTCCCTCTGGTAGCCTCAGTTCTGTATCAGATTTCTAGGGTTTGTTACTAGTTTATTTTATTTGACCCTTTGTTTGGTTTCTCTAGATTCAACATATAGTGATACCACCCATTGTCTCTAACAATACTAACTTAAATTTCACTTAGCATAATCCAGTCAGTCTGGTTCCATCCATATTGTTGCAAATGGCTAAAGTCCAGCTTTTTGATAGTTGAGTAGTATTCCATTGTGCATATATACCACATCTTGATCTACTCATCTTTTTTTTTTTGGTTACATAGGTTGTTTCCATTGCGTGGCTATTGTAAATAGGGCTGCAGTGAACATAAAGTGCATCTTTCTCTTTGAACTAGTGGTTTTGTATTCAGATAGATATCTAGGAGTGAGATTACTAGGTCACATGATCCATTTTTAATATTTTGAGAAACCTCCATGTTGTTTTCTACAGAGGCTGGACCAGTCTATATTCCCACCAATGGTATATTCATTCTCACCGATACTTATTTTTCGTTTTTTCGATATGGGCCATTCTCAAAGGTGTAAGGTAGTACCTCATTGCTATTTTGATTTATGTTTCCCTCATGGAAGTATGATGAACATTTTTTCATGTGCCTGTTGGCAATCTCTGTATCTTTTCCAGAGAGGTAGCCTGGTTAGCTCTTTGCCCATTTTGATTAGCTTATTTATTTTCCTTTTGTTGAGTCATCTGTAAATCTTGTATAATCAATCTCTTGTTGGATGTATGTGTGTAAATGTTTTCTCCTATTTGGTAGGTTGTCTTTCTGTTTCAGTAAGTTTTTTTTTTTTTTTTTTTTTTCCACTGTGCACAACCTTTTAGGTTGATGTAGTAACCATTGTTTACATTCTCTTGTTTTTCTTGCTCTTAGAGAACTTTGAAGTCTCTGTTATAAGCCTCTGTGTTTTCTTTTATGCATTTTTACTGTTTTAGGCTTTACATCCAAATGTTACCCACTTTGAGTTTAGTTTTGTGTATGGTGTAGGATAGTGTTTACTTTCATACTTTCACATGCTGTTTTTCAGTTCTACCAATATCATTTATTGAAGAGATTTTCTTTTCTCCATTGTATATTCTTGGTTTGTGTGTGTGTGTGTGTGTGTGTGTGTGTGTGTGTGTGTGTGTGAATGTGGTAGATTTTGTAGTCCACGTAGGATTATCATTTGATTACGATTGTATATTTTGATTTATGCAGTTGACAACTTTATATATTTTTTCATTTAAAATAAGAACTTTGATTAAAATAAATTAAGTTGTTTATGTTGGAACTAACTTTATTTAATATACTAATATAGGACAAAGTGTGTTTAGTCCAGCGAACATTGGTCAGCCACGAAAAACAACATTGTCTCCTGCCCAGTTGGATCCTTTTTATACTCAAGGAGAATCTCTGACTTCGGAAGATCATCTTGATGACACTTGGGTGACTGTTTTTGGGTAAGGTTTCTCAGTTATATTAAAAAAACAAAAACACCTTCCATAGTATTTTATAAAGACTGTTAACAAACACTGAAACATTTTAAGAATTATACAATAAACACTCATTACCAGTTTGTTACATTTATCCATCTGTCCTTCCATTGTTATTTTTACATTTCAGATTAAACTACATATAGACCCTTCCGTATACATTTTTTTTTTCTTTTTTGTGATTAGGTCTCCCTGTGTTGCCCGGGGTAGTCCCGATCCTGGGGACTCAAGCGATCCCCATCCTCAGCCTCCAGGTAGCTGGGATTACAGGTGCGCACCACCACACCTGGCTATTTTTTGAGACTAGATCTTGCTATGTTGCCTGGGGTAGTTTTGAACCCATGGACTCAAGTGATTCCTAGCCTCAGCCTCCCAAGGCTGGTATTAAAGGCTTATGCCACCAGGCCCAGCTCCATGTGCATATTATTAACGTGTTCAATTATTTTTATAGGTTTTAGTCATTTGTTTGCCTCTTAAATTTTCTCTTCAGCATATTTGCTGAATGTTGGCATAGAACTGCCTTGTTAGACTTAGGGAGTTCCTTTCGTTCTTTCTCATAGCTCTTTCTCTTAGTGCACATAACCAGTTTTGAACTAACAAATTGAATTCCATTGTGTATATTAATTTATAGTAATATGATATTTCATTTACTATAGAAATAGTACATAAAAGTCCTTAGGTGCATTTTGAATAGATTTTTGGATCCAAAAAGTACTTGAAATTATCTGAGAGATGATATTGCATCTTGTACAGATGAACAATTTGAGATACAGGGCAGAGCAAGTGATTTTTCAGAGGTGTGCATCTAGTTATTAGTAAAGCTTCAGCAGAAAACCCAAGTCTTTATTATTTTCTTATTACTTATACTATACTACATGGGGTTTGTTTAATAGTTGTAATGAATCTTAATATATTTAATATGGATAAAAAGCAAAACAACACATTAGTTCCTTGAAGAATGATGTGCAATGTTAACTTTACATATTTTATTTAAAATTTAAAGTTCAAAAGAGTATATAAGAAATAAAGTGAAAAATTTTTTCCTTTACACTTTCATTCCCAACTACAATTTTTCTTGTCCTTAAGATAATTACCTCCAATGTATTATGTAACCCTACAAAGAGAGACTAACTAATCAGTTTAGGTAAAACGCAGGAATGTTGCTTTCCCTTGTTTTTTCAGAAAGCCATATATATACCTGGCCCTATATCCATAGCAGTTGGGCTGATTTCTTGATTTTTTTTTCCCTACTATGTTCAAAGTTTTATATTCTCATGAAATGACATGTTTTTTAGCTTGGATGTTCACTCTAAAGTCTGTTTCTTAGGTTAAATAATAGTGGTGCCACTACCTTAGTAGTTGATTAAATTGCTTGAAATACTTTTACTAGTACTTTTTTTTAATTTTTGAGACACACACTTTCTTAGATAATTATTTTCTGTTGCGTTTGTGTTGTACTGATCTGCTATATAAATTTAACTGGAAGTGCACAATCTTTTTTTTAAGAACTAAAGTATTTTCATTATCTATAGAGAAATACTTCTAAAAGTCATTATCTATGATTTTTTTGATATTTTTAACTTTCCTGCTGACTCAGGATCCTGAAATACTGTTTCATGGTGGTGATTCTTTTTTCAGGATAGTGAAATGTTAGTTTCTATCAAAATAGTTTTAGTGTCAGTCTTATCTTTTACTTCTTATTGGGAACCATTATTTTTCCCTTTTATTTGTATTTTTTTTAACTTTTGTTTTCCTCAAAACTGTCCATCCTGTCTCATTATTTTTCTTTGGTATTAGAATAGATATCCAAATTTATTAAATAAAAATTTTAGTTTTGAATACAATATTTTATTCGCATAGATTTTAATGTATGGGATTATTCGTTTATCTTGAAACTCAAATTTTTTTTCTTTAGGACTCCAGTTTAAGCACCAGACAAATTACTAATTAAGAAACTACTGGATTTCAAGCTGAAATCATTATTTGAATGAGAATAGTAATAGTGTTTTATTTCAGTCTACTTAAAAAGAAGGTAAAAGTTTTTTAGGATTTTTCCCATTTAGGAATATGACAATAAAAATTTTGGAAGCCACCCTTTTGAGTGTTCTGAATCATTGGTAATGGTACTTTAGTTTTTGTTTCAGGACTATGTTTAAAAATTTTTAAGTGATGCTCAATGTGAAATTGATAATGTTGTAATTAAAAATAGCTATAGTGTACCTAATACTATAGTGTACACTGCAGTTAGTTAGATATAGTATATATACCTATCTAAATATCTGTCTCTCGTAAAATGTAAGTTATACACAATACTGCAATTTCATAGTACTTTTCTAAGGGCTGTGATAATGGCATTGAAACTAGAACTTTAGAGAATCCAGAAGTAGAATCTAAGGATTGAGAAGAAAGGTTGAATTAAAATTAATTTTAACATTTGCTCTTGGAAAATGGGCAACGATAAAATTAGCTAAAAGAAGGGAAAACAGGATGATCAGTAATAGTCTGATAATGTAGAGTGGGGGTAGAATTTATCTTTTTTTTTATTATCAAAAATAAGGACATCATGTTGCAATAGCATTAACTAATTGAAGTATATTTTTTTAATGTCAGTACTTTTCTTAAGGAAACAGTCTTAACAGTTTTAAGTACTTTCCTTAAGAAAAGTACCTTGATACTTTTCTTAAGGAAACAGTCCAGGATCACATATTGTATTAACTTTCATACTTCTTTATTCTGTAGTGCCCTTCTTTTTAATTAAGGTATAATTAACATGTACGTTAATATGCTAACATTGTTAAATGAGCACCACACTCTAGTTAATAGTACTCCCTGTACATTATAAGAATTTTTTTCTCCTGTGACAAGAACTTTTAACATATGTTCTCTTAGCAGCTCTTCAAATGCGCAGTATGGTGTTATTAACTGTGATCATCATGTTGTATATTATATATCGAAACACTTCTAAGTGTGGTAATCTGCATTTGTATTTATTGTGGAAACCTTGACAAGTTCTTTTTTTTTTTTTTTTCAGGTTTCCTCAAGCATCTGCTTCCTATATATTATTACAATTTGCACAATATGGAAATATCTTAAAGCATGTGGTAAGACTTATTTTTAATTTAAGATTTAGACTGAGAGAAGTTGTGAATTTGGGGAAAGTTTGCTGTTGAATTTTGTCCTTTTTCCCAAATTTAAAAGTCTTTATAATGTTCCACAAAATGTGGATGGACTGGAAATTGCATATTTTTTTTTTAAAGGTACTAGGACATAACAGATAAGCAGAAGAGCTTTTTCCTTTATATAGTTGTCTCTTAAGAAAGATAGATTATTATTATTATTATTATTATATTATTATTTTGTAATTTGAACTTCACTATCAAGAATAAAGAAAAAGGGAGAAATTTCTGGTATAGAGGTTTTTTAGCTTGTATAGTATTAAAGAAAAACTGTTAACCTTACACACAAATTATAAATAACAAGTCTTGTCAGTTACTAGATTTACTTATTTAACTCTTAGAAAAATTAGTTCTAAAAAATTTTATATCACATGCTGATGGGACACTTTCATTTCAGGGACTTTTTGCCTCATGTTCTTTATATTAGAGAACTGAGAGCTAGATAGAGATTATTGAAATTATTAGAATTTTTGTTGAATCCTAGTATATAGTTTTTATAGGGTATCAATATGTGGAAGTATATTAACTTGTTTCAGTTTTCTAATAGAATTCATGATGTTTAGATTGCATATGTGTATGTGTGTGTGTACAGTATATTTTATTTAAAGAGACAACTTCTTTGCAGATGTCTAACTCAGGGAATTGGATGCATATTCGTTACCAATCTAAACTGCAGGCCCGGAAAGCCTTAAGTAAAGATGGGAGGATTTTTGGAGAGTCCATCATGATTGGTGTAAAACCATGTATAGATAAAGTAAGTTATTGTGGATATAAGGAAAGTAGTAGGAGTACAAAACTGAATATTGATATTGTGATTATGTTACTTTGCCTCATAGTGTCTTTTTTTTCTTAGTATGTAGAATTTGATGATAGTATGCTTTCTTCATGGTAAAGCAAAAATATTTAGTCACAGGATTAGAAGTTAGAGATAATCCATTTCAATCCTGTCATTTTGTAGATGGTAACTGAGAGTTAAATTGCTGGAAATATTTATTTTAAAATATTTTAAAATTGTATACTTATAAAGCATAAAGCTATAGGAGCATAATTCAAGCTTTCTTTGTGACTTGTAAAATTTTCATTGTTCTTCAGATATCTGTAAAGTACTGTCTTCTAGGCAATATACTTTGTTTTTATACACATACTAGTTGTCCAAAGTAGGCGTGACTCTTGTCCCCATAATCTAGTATTGTTATGTAGCTTATGTAATTACTGCATTGTACTCTAAGAGATATTTGCAGAGTCTAGAGGAGAGTTTGGGACTCCTGGGAACTAAATAGCACTTGACTGTGAATCTCATCACACCTATTCTCCCCTGTCTTTAAAAATTCGTTTTCTTTCTTGGTGATTTTCTATTAGATTCTTACTCTTGTGAGCCTGTTGTCTTGAAGATATTTGAGGTAATTGAAGTGAGATGCTGGCTGAGTGTTGGAACTCAAATGTAGCCAAGAAGCATATTTTCAGCTCATATTGAGCTGAAAAGTTGTATGAATGACTAATTAGAGAGAATAAAGTATGCCTCTTTTTAACAGTTTTCTTTGTAAGTGAGCAAGATGTAATATTGGGAAACATGTATTATGTTTATACTGAAAAGTTCCATTACCTTTGTTTCTCCAGAATGTTATGGAAAACAGTGACAGGTATACTCTATCATCTCCATCATTAGCCTTTACACCACCTATCAAAACCTTAGGAACACCAGTTCAACCTGGAAGTACTCCTAGGATTTCTACCATGAGACCTCTTGCTACAGCATACAAAGCTTCTACTAGTGATTATCAGGTATTTTATGATTAGGAAAAAATGTAATTTAAAGGCTGAAGTGCATAACATGTTTTAAGTTTTTCATTGAATTGATTTTTATGCCAGTAAATATTTGCTACCAAAGTGATTACCTTTAACAAACCTTTAAACACTGCAATCTTAAATTTCTATTTAAACCATTAGAATTTTGGAGAGTTGAAAGCTGAATTTGAAAAATTTTCTGTGCCAATTTTAGGAAAACATTTTGACTTGTTACTTTTTTCTAAGTTATATCTACATATGTAAAAAGTATATCTTATAAGCTCTGGTATGAGGAAATAATAAAGCTGGCTAAAGCCTTATTAAATTGACTAAATTTGATGGTATTACAAATAAAGAACCTCAAGTTGGTGTAACTTTGGTTATCTATTAAAAGAAAACCAAAGTACTACAAAATTTCTCATTTCAGAAATGTTTAAGAGTTTGTTTATTACAAGCCTTTTGTTATATTCTTTGAAGAATGGTAGATGTAGTATGACTTTCATCAGTATTTTATTGACCCCTCTTTAAAATAGAGTTGTGAACTTAGGGGCCAGGCACAGTGGTGCATCGGGCTCGGTGGCGCATACCTGTAAGCAACAGCCTGTCGAGTCGCAGACAGGACTAGGGATCATGGTTCGAGACCCGCCAGGGTAACATAGTGAGACCTAGTCCCCAAAAAATAGCTGGGCATGGTGACGTGCACCTGTAATCCCAGCTATCTGGGAATCTGAGGCTGGGGATTGTTTGAGTCCGTGGTACCACAGGCAACATGAGCCTTTCGTTCCACGGACAAAAGCAGTAAGACCTAGTTTCAAAAAAAAAGAGTTGTAAACTTGTCTAGTTGTAGACACAGGTTCTTGCGCTTTTGTAGTACAGATGTGGTGACAGCTTAGTATTTTGATTTCCTGTGAAACTTGGAGATTATTTTAGACCTTTTTTTCCCATTTTGTTTTAACTGACATTTTAAAATACTTATTTCTTTGTAGATTTTGTGTTTATTTGGTTCTCTAATTTTTGGAGTAGATATAATTTGTTTTGCCAAAAGAATAAAATTTTACCATCCATAAGGTATAAGAATGTTCTAATTAAATTGTATTTTAATATTGTTCATTGGTACATCTGCAATTTAGTGTTTGAGTCTTAGCTACTAACTATATAAAATAGCCATTGACTGTGAAACCAAAGATATTGTAACCTAACAATTTTTTGTATTTTTCAATAGGTTATTTCTGACAGACAGACACCAAAAAAAGATGAAAGTCTTGTATCCAAAGCAATGGAGTATATGTTCGGCTGGTAGCATAGTAAAAGCTGACAACTCAACAAAAGAGGAGACTACTACACTAAGAGTACTGTTGGGTTTCTTTTGGTTAGTTATATAACCATTCTTGGCAGTATTGTATAGATATACTTCAGAAGTCTTTTCCTTTATGGATACAGCTTATTTGTAGCTTGCACTTTAAAAGATGCTTGAGATATGTTTTAAAGAAACAGAATTCCTGTAAATAAGATTTCGTCCTTTCTGTTATAGTGCATGCTATGGACAAAAAGCTCAGCATTGATTACTGTAATTTATATAACTGAATTTGTGGTGAGAATTTGTAGTCCTCATGAGTTGGTGGTGTGAATTTCATAAAGGGTATCTATACAGCTGCTTCTAACAAGGCACATAGATTATAATTAACAACTTGAATTATGATCTTTTAATTTAGATAGTATTTAATATTTTAATTATCCTTGTTTGTATATGTCCTATTATGGATTGTCATCTTTCACTATTCTCAAACTAAAAGCAGTCTTTTAAAAAATCTACTAAAGTTTCTTGATAATAAACTTTGTCAGTTATATGTGTTGACTGTTTTTGAAAGTGATTTTATGAATTATCAGAAAAAGTTCTGAGTGTTCTCTGGGAGAAAATAGTGTCATGAACCTTCATAAACTGGTATCCCGCTTTACTATGCGTGAATGTTTTGTTCATCTCCCTTTTTGTTTTCTTTAAAACATATATTTAGTGTCATGTTATTTTAACCTACGTATTTAAGAATATAAGTACCTGAGGATATTAAAAAAGAACATTTCTACATGAATTTACAATGTCAATGTCAAATCTGACTGTGACAAATCTGATAGCCAGTCAATTTAAAAATTTTCCTGTAGTTAAACAACTCAAATGTCCCCAAACAGATGACTGTATGGATGAAAAAGATGTGGTATATATATACACAATGGACTATTACTCATCAATTAAAAATGACAAATTTGATGATTTTATGATAATATGGATATACTAAGAAGAAACAAGTCACAAAGAAGAAGACAGAAACCAAATGGTTTCACTAATATGGGATGTAGGAAAAAGTAAGCAAAAAGCCATGAGGAAAAGTCAAAACAAGCTAACAACTAAACTGAAGTACACAACTTAGGGTGGGAAGAAGCGGGAGAGGGAGGGAAGGAAGGATCAGGGAGGGAAGGTGGGGGGTGAACCCCAGGGGATTACAAAGATGTGAAATTTATATAGAAATAAATTATTTAGTAAAAAAAATAAAAATTTTTCCTGTGGTTGCCAAAGTGTATTTACATTGATTCTACTTAGGTTTATACAGTGCATTTAATTGTTTTGTGTTTGGAGTGTCTTGAAATACAAATTAGATACCCCTTTCTTCTCTAGTGTCCAAAATATCTGACTTGTTGAAGGAACCATGCGAGTTCCCTATAGAGTATCCCACAAATACAGTTAGGATTAGATTCTGATCCCATATTTTTGAGCATGAATACTTGATAATAGAATGGTATACTTTATATTAAATTAAGAGACATTTAGTTCTCATTCTGATTGTCCCACTCTTAAGCTCAAATTGGTCTTTAAGCACATGGCCAAAAGCCTGCTTCCTTCATGGGAAAAATTCCCCATAGCCTTTTCATATAACATTTTAAAAAGCATGTTTTAATCGAGCTTACCCAAATAGTACCAGTCATACTTCATTATACTGCACTTTATTTTTTCAAAAATTGAAGGTTTGTGGCAACTCGAGCCAGTTTTCAATAGTGTGTGCTAATTCTCACATTTTAATAAAGTTAGGCATTTTTTTTAAATTTTAAATTATACAATTTCAGGCTTAGAACATATAAATAAAAGGAAATTGGATACAACAGGTTATCAGTATGACAAATATACAAGTTTTAAAACTTTAAGACAACTTGAAATTTGGATACAATAATAGAAGTAACAAATGGGAATGGTCTCCAATATCCTAGTTAGGAGATTAAAAAAAAAAAAAATTAAAAAATTTTTTTGTGGGAAGAAAACAAGTTACATAAATAGGTATACCTATTACAATATCAAAATTACAAAATTTTAACCATGCAAAATAATATTTACTGATGTGTGACTTAAAAGTTTAAAAAGGTACTTGCTTTCTTTAGATATAATGCTATTGTACACTTAATGGCATATGATAAAATAAATATAACTAATATACTCTGAAACAGCATCCATGTAACGGTTTTATTGTGATACTTGTTTTATTGAGGTAGTTCTGGAACTGAACCCACAATACATTAGAGGTGTTCTATATTTTGTTAAGGTTAACAATAGAATAGTCCAAATCTATAATTTATGTTGCATGTATTAGATTGAATTCTTTTATGTGGAAGAATCTTGCTCCACCCAGTAGATCTAGCTATGTGGTTATTACAGGTTCAGTTTATACCAGAATGGCTGAAACAACTATTTAATCCTTCCCCTTTATCAGTTTTCAGAGATTTTTGGTGCTCCAGAATTTCCCGTTGATGTTCTTTCCTTTAATTTTTTTCCTTTGATATCATCATGCATGATGTTTTAATTCACTGTTTCAATTACTTGAAGTCGTAATTTTTTTGTTCAGATTATTTCCTCAACCAATGAGCACCTCATCAAACTGACTCTTGTGTGAAAATAAGTTTTTCAAGTGAAATCGTAATTTCACCATAGTGCTTGTATCCAGATAATTTACATCTTACCTTATCTGTGATGCATTTTTATAAAGAATAACTAAAATAATACATTGTATGGAAGGTTTTGTTTCTCATTTTAAGCCACGACAAATTACCATGGAAGACGTTTAATTCTCTGACATAAAGTGATACCAAAGAATGTATTGGAATGGATGGAAAATCCATTTATTATTATATTTGTAGAGTATTTTTTATCTGAAACATTTATACTAAAGTTTTTCTCTCCATTTTAAAATAGCATTATATTTTTTTATCAGATTTCATTATATACAAAACTTAATTATTCAAGATAGAATTGGCTACTAAATCACATTAAGCTCTTGCATTTGTATTTGAGTTATATACATTTTTGTAAAAATAGCTGTTTTACGGGTTTTATTTTTCCTTTGGGCATTTTATTTCTACATACCTCTGTGAAGGATAAAATTTATTTGCTGGCTAAAAAGTTCATAATTTTACCCAATCATATCTATCTTTGTATCATTTAAAAAAGCTGGAAACTATCAATATGTCAAATCAACACATTGTACACCTCAGACTTACACAGTGTTACATGATATATATTATATCATGGTAAAAAAAGTAATCTGCAAGGCCGGGCACGGTGGCTCGTGCTTGTAAGCTTCAGCCTATGAAGCGGCTGGGGCTAGGGATCGCGGTTCGAGTCCCGCCTGGGGCCCGTAGCGAGCCTAGTTCCAAAAAACTTAGCTGGGCGTGGTGTCCCGCGCCTATAATCCCAGCTACCTGGGAAGCTGAGGCTGGGGATTGCTTGAGTCTGTGGTACCCCAGGCAATGAGAGCCTATGGTTCCACAGGCAAAAATAGCCAGACCTAGTCTCAAAAAAAAAAAAAAAAAGTAATCTGCAACAACAAAAAATGAGCCAGAGAAATCTCAGAAAGCAAGTTGCCATATTTTTCACAGTATTTACAGAAATATCCTATGTGGAACTCTTTGAAGTTAGAAACAGCATGAACCAAGGTTTTTTTCTAAAAGTGCTAGAAAGCTCATTTCACACAAAAAACTATACAAACTTACAAAAAATAGAATTGGACATCCTCTAGACCTTGAATATGAACTAGAAAGACATGCTCATAAAACTGAACTATTATTTTAAAGTTGATTATGTTTGTATTGATATAAAATATGACTACCAATAATAAGACTGAAAAAACTTAAGGATTTAGAAATGAAGACTAAAGAATATACACAAAAGTGGATAAACAACAGATATAATGCCTTAAGGGAGATAGAATGTAATAAAAAGGAGGATAGCTTAGAAATCAGAACATGAAGTGAATTAGTGGAGAAACAACAATTTTGGAGATTAAAAAAACAACAAAATTACATGAAAAATACCTTGCTGAAAAAAGATATTTGCAACTACTTGTTGAAAGAACACCTTGCCTCTCCGAGAGTGTTAACCCGAGATACAAACCTTGGCTATCTATGTAAAAACAGCAAGTGACTTGGAGAATAAGACAAACAGTAATACTGTGTCAGGAGAAAACACATTTAGGATATTCATGAAAAAAAAGGCCAAAGATTTTATATCTAACAATTGGTTTTTAAATATAAAACTTAACTGTGCTGTACATGAGCCACATGCAAGGATTCAGTAAACATTCTATATTTTCCTTCTTGGGGAGTTGACTAGAAATGGGTTCAACCAATCTAAATAACTAGAAAAGGGTTGACATTCATTCACAGTGAGCATTAAATTTGATACTGCAACACTAGATGACAACCTGCTTATCAGGTCTGTTGCTTGAAGCTTAGCACACGGGGTGGGTTTTTGCTGGTTACTATCTTATTTTCACTCAGAATCTAATATGGCCGCCATGGACTCAGTCTCTTATCTGAACCATGCCTGGAGTGTTTTGAATACATGGGAGGGATCTCCAATGAAGTCAGATTGCCACTTGAGGGAGAAGTGTTAGTGTCTTAGAGGTAAATGATCTGGGACTCTGGATTACCTTACGATACTTACAGGCTCTAGGTATGCTTGGCACTATCCTGATTTAACAAAGTTTATTACTATGCTGACCATCCAATACCTAGGAAGATCTGACAGTAACCAAGCTTAAGATGAGCAGCTGTGTGGTCACACCATGATACAGTTGATGGTTAGGTGCTAGGTCACTTACAAATTAATTTATTTGACTTTGTTATCTCTCTCACGGTCTCCCACCACCTTGTCACCCGTGAACCATCATTTTAATCTTTCTTGCCCATTTTACCCCGATTTCCTCCCCTCCACCTCTCTTGCTCCTTGCTTCACTTATTTTTCTTGTCCGTTTGCTTGCTTTCCCGATATCCCACATACACGTGAAACCATCCAGTATTTCTCTTTTTCTTTCTGGCCTATTTATAGCTCCATCCATGTTGCCCCGAATGACACAAGTTTGTCTTTTTTGATTAATAAATAATATCCCATTGTGTACGCAATACCACAACTCTCTGATCCATTTGTCCATTTTGGGGCAACTCAAAATGGATGAAAGACTTGGATGTAAGAACTGAATCCATAAACTACATAGAGGAAAATATGGGCAAAACAAGACTTACACTTCAGAAACCTCTTTCAGGACACATCTACAGAAGCTGAAAACTGTAGGAAAACAAACAGCTGCAACTCCATCAAATTAAAAGACTTCTGTACAGCAAAAGAGACATTAACCAAAACAAAAAGATACCCAACTGACTGTGAAAAAAATCTTTGCCTTTCTTCCTTTAAAAAAAAAAAAAACCAAAAACCAACATTTGAATTGTCAAATGAAAATGCAAAAAAAAGTTTTTCATTTGAGACTATGTCTTGCTATGTTGCCTGAGAAACCGCAAACTCACATTGCCTGGGGTACCATGAACTCAAGTGATCCCCAGCCTCAGCCTCCCAGCTAGCTAGGATTGCAGGCACATGCCACTACACCCAGATATTTTTTGAGACTAGATATCGCTATGTTGCCCCAGGCCGGTCTTGAACCCGCAGACTCAAGAAATTCCTAGTCTCAACTCCCTTCCTAAGCTGGGATTAAAGGCACATGCTGCCGCGCCGCCTGGCCCTTAAAAGAATGCAAAAATTAAGGCAGTTTAATAACTCGGGAATAGATTTGCAGCTACCACTGAATAATTTATTGCCATATGTCTCATTTCAATCTTTACTCTTTCCTATAAAATTGAACATAATAACTTAAAATTATTTCAGTATTTTTAGTATCCAAATGTGCATCGAGACTATAAAGACTCGACATTTTAAAAACATTGATGTGCTAGCCGGGCACGGTGGCTCGTGCCTGTAAGCTTCAGCCTATGAAGTGGCAGGGACTAGGGATCGCGGTTCGAGTCCTGCCTGGGGCCCGTAGCAAGACCTAGTTCCAAAAAATAGCTGGACGTGGTGGTGCACACCTGTAATCCCAGCTACCTGGGAAGCAGAGGCTGGGGATTGCTTGAGTCTGTGGTACCCCGGGCAATGAGAGCCTGTAGTTCTATGGGCAAAAATAGTGAGACCTAGTTTTTAGTTTTGTTTTTTTTTTTCAAATCTACAGGTTTTCTATATATTGTTGAATTAGTGTCATTTAACATATAGCGTTTCCCACACTTAGGATTGTACATAGTTGTAACAGTCCTGCATTCTTTTGTGTTTTGTATTTTACAAACTGACAAATGGATCCAGAGACTTGATTAGATTCAAGTTTGATCTCAAGGTAATGCTATAGCTAATACTGTGTTCTGTGATCCAGGAGCCACTAATTTGCTGGGAATAGAATGGATGATATTTCACATTTTTATTACAGTATTTTAGTAAATACTTGCCTTTGGATTTTGCCTTTGGATTACATTTTTTTTTTTACCTTTGGATTACATTTGGATTACATTTGCCTTTGGATTACATTTTTTTTTTTACCAATATAATACTGAAAAAGTAGAATATACATATCAGTTCTCAAGTTAATGAATTTTTTTTTCTATTCTCTGATGGTAAACTATCCTTATTTCAGTATGAACTTGGGAATTGAGTATATTTGACAGTTTTAGCTTAATTTAACATTGTTAACTCTCATGTTTGGAAACTTCTGTTAGCTCAAATTGACTTCTAAATTCTTTTAACCATAATCATCTTTTTTCATTCTCTCCTATAAAAAGGTGTTCTATGGTCGTCACCTTACATTCTTTGCCCCATATCTATCATCAGCCGTTTCTACAATAAACCTTAGCTCCTAGGGAAAATGACTTTTGTACCATAATCTGGATACTTGGTATTGCTTATTTCTATTAAGTTGATTATATTTAATAAAATACCTCATCAGCTCATCCTGATAGGACTCAAACCTAAGACTACAGGGTTTTGTTATTTTTTTAAAAATTTTTTTTGGGTTTTTGTTTGTTTGTTTTATTTAAAAATTTTTTTTAACTCATTGTCTTATGTATTATAGTAGTATGTTATAGAATCCTGATGTTTTACAGACCTAGGTAATGTATGGTGTCAAGAAAATCCTTGGTCACTCTTCAATAAATGGTGTTGGGAAAACTGGATATTCACATACAGAAGAATAAAATGAAGCCCTTATCTTACACATTAAGAAAATAATTCAAAAAAAGATTCAAAATATGTAAAAGACTAAGTTCTGAAACCGTGTAAAACTATAGAGGAAAAATTTCCTGACTGGTCAATGCATCAAAGGCACAGGCCACAGAAACAAAATTAAGTGGAACTTTATTGAAGATTTATGCTCACTTGTATGTGGAATACAGAGAAATTAAACAAAAGGTTAAAGAAAAGTTAAAATCAGCAAGCAGATCATAGAACTGAAGCATATAGCAAGGGAGGGGGAGGGAGAAGCTCAACAGAGTATGATAGTGGTTCATGGGTGATATGGTGGCAGGAAAACTATGGGATTAAATAGGTATGACCTACTAAAAAAAGATGAGTAGGTTCCTCAAAAAATTAACAGCAGAATTATTTCATCTTAAAATTCTATTTCTGAGTACATTTCCAATGGAAATAAAAGGTTCTGATAAGATATCAGTACTCCCATGTATACTGAAAAATTATTCATGATCACCAAGATACAGACACAGCCTAAGTATCTGTTGACATGAGTAAAGAAAATGGTATGTAATTATAATGAAATATTAAGTCCTGAGAATGAAATCCTGCCATTCTTGACAACATGAGTAAACTGTACTACTTTAATGCTAAGTAACACAAAAATACATCTTGACCTCATACTTAGAATCTAAAATAACCAGTCTTATAGAACAAAGATTAGATTGGTGATTGCCAGGGAAAGGAAAAAAGGGGAAACTGAGATGTTGGTCAAAAGGTACAATTATGCAACATGAACGAATCCTGAAGATCTGGTGTATAGTGTGGTGACTGGAGTTCTACAACTAGCCTGTAAAAGGACCACCCACATCTGCCTTAATCTCTTGAAGTACCTCACCTGTCATATAGGACAACCTGTTACTGCATGGTAGAAATATGGACAATATCTGCAACTACATAGAGTGGGTCAGGAACTTGACCAAATCCAGTCTTCCAGTTGACTAAGGTACAACTCTATGCGTGACTATTAGCAAGCACAGCCAGTTCAGTATCACCAAAAGCCCATTATGTCATCTGGAGCAGCCAAGCCTTGCTGAGTTCCTGATTTACAAAATTATGAAATATAATAAACTAGTTTTTTTTTTTTTTTGAAACTAGTTTTTTTTTTTTAGTTTATACTAGTTGGTTTTTTTTTTTTTTTTTTGAAACTAGGTCTTGCTATTTTTGTGCATGAAACTGCAGGCTCTCATTGCCCAGGGTACCACAGACTCAAGCAATCCCCAGCCTCAGCTTCCCAGGTAGCTGGGATTACAGGCGTGCGCCACCATGCCCAGCTATTTTTTGGAACTAGGTCTCGCTACGGGCCCCAGGCGGGACTGGAACCGCGATCCCTAGTCCCGGCCGCTTCATAGGCTGAAGCTTACAGGCACGAGCCATGGTGCCCCGCCCTAAACTAGTTGGTTTTAAGGAGGTAGGTTAGACTGCAACTGGAAACAACACGGAAACAAATGTTGCCTAATGTCATATTGATGAATGCAAGAGAACTGAATACCAGTTTCTTTCTTTTAGAATGCAGTCTTGTAGAGTGCTTTTTTTTTTTTTTAATATTTAGGTTTTTCTATTTTGAAGCTACTTAAATTTAAGATACACTGAGTTGAGAAGTGTTTTAAATTAACTTCCAGTTTCCAATTATGGGTCTTGAATTAACTACTATGTAAAAGAACATCTGAAAAGAAAGTACTCAGTGCTCTCTTCAGCAGCACATATACTAAAATAGGAACAATACAGACAAGATTAGCATGGTCCCTGTGCAAGGATGACAAGCAAATTCTTGAAGCATTCCATATTTTGTAGTCAACTAATCTTTGACAAAGGAGTGAAAAACTTACATTGGAACAAAGATAGCCTCTTCAATAAATGATTCTGGGAAAATTGGACTAAGATGTTAAAAAAAAAAAAAAGGACCAAGACAACTCCCTCACATCATGTACAAAAGTCAATTCAAAATGAAATAAAAGACCTGATATCAGACCTGAAACCATAGCATACATAGAAGAAAACTTGGATAAAACCCTCCATGAATTACAAGTCAGAAATTTCTTTCTGGACACATCTACAGATGGCAAAAAAAAATGAAGGAAAACATAAACTGATGGGACTACATCAAACTAAAAAGCTTCTATACAGCAAAAGAGACAACAGAAAAAAACTAAACGAAGCCCAACCGAATGGGAAAAATTTTTGCCCTCTGCAAGAGTGATAGGGTTTAATAACGAAGATCCACAAGGAACTCACACAACTAAGCAAAAACAAAACAAACCCAATTAAAAAAATGGGGAGAAGAACTAAAAACACACTTCTCTAAAGAGGAAATACAAATGGTCAACAGGCACATCAAAAATTGTTCAACATCACTAGCAATCAGGGAACTGCAAAACCACAATGAGATACCACTTTACACCAGTAAGAGTAATCATTGATGTTTGAAATTGTAAAGTTGGTTTTCCGGTGATCATTCTCAGGTTCTGATTTGGTTCCTTGCTTTGTTCTTCCTGTTTATTCTTCTGATGGCTTTGGTCTTAAGGCTTGTTGCAAAATTTCTTTTAGTGGGGGTTTAGTGGTAGTAAATTTCTGGAGACTTTACCTGTCTGAGAATGTTCTAAATTTTCCTTCGTAGAGGAAGGACAGTTTTGCAAGGTAGATTATTCTTGGTTGGCACTTTTTGTCTTGGAGTTTTTTGAAGATATGGCTCAATTCTCTCCTTGCTTGGAGTGTTTCTTTGGAGAAATCTGAGGTCAGCCTAATGGGTTTTCTTTTGTAGGTTATCTGCTTCCTCTCTCTAATCATTCTCATTATTTTTTCCTTATCTTGTGTTCTTGGAAGTTTTATGATGACATGTCTTGCTGTTGTTTTTCTTCCATTAGTGTAGTTTGGTGTCCTTTTTGCTTCCTGTATGTCAATTTTCATTTCTTCAGATTTTGGAAATCTCCTCAGTTATTGCAATAAAAAGACTTTCAGTTCTCATGTCTCTCTCTTCTCCTTCTGGGATTCCAATTGCTCTTATATTTCCTTTCTTTAGGTAATCTGAAAGATCTCTGCATTTTCCTTATGTCTTCTTACTTTATTTTTCACTCTCTCCTTTTTTATCCTTTCTATTTCTGTAGCCTCGAGTATACTGATTTGTTCTTCTTTTTCATCTCATCTGCATCCATGGCTTATCCCTGTGTTTTTGAGTTCCTCTGGTGCTCCTTTATATCCTGGGTCTCTTTCAGTTTCTTTTTTAGGGGTTCATTCTCGATCTTCAGTTTGTCAATTAAGTTATTCTTATTTATGTATTGTTTTTTTATATTTTTCTACTTCTCTTAATTCATTAACTGCTTCTATCATGTGGTTTTCTTTTTTTCCCTGTATTTCCATTATCTGTTTGAGCACTTTTATCATGTTGAGTCTGAATTCTTTGTCTGACATATAAGACAATTCTTCAACGTCAACCTTGTTGGTTTCTGGAGATTGTTTTCCCTTGGTGATGTACTGTTTCTCATGAGGCTTGCTGGGTATTTGGATTTTTCTTCCTTTCTGTGTTTTGGTTTCAGGCTTGCTCTACATATTATGCAACTATGGCTCTAGTATTGATTGGCATGTTGATTGGAGTCCCTTATCAGGTTGTAGTTAATTCTGTCTTAATGCCTGTGTTATGGTGGAGGCTACCTTCTTCGCTTCTGTTGGCTCTTTTGGGGAATCAGTTCCTTTGTAGTCAGGTAAAGTAGTGGACTCATGTAATTTCTGTTATAGAATCTGTTTTTTTCTGTTTTGAGTATTCTCTTCCTTAGGCTGATTGGATCTAACACTCTCTTCTGTTTCTCTGTACTTTCCTGGGAGTGTTTTTGGAATGTAATAAATTTAGGGCTGTTAATCTGTGCACAACTTTTTTGTTTTGTTGTATTTTATTTGATTAGTTGCTTCTAGTTGGCTATTGAGACTGTACCAAAACTTTGGAGTCAGATAGGATAAGGAGTAGGGATGGCTCTATTCCCCCCCACACACATACTTCTCTAGGTTTTTTTAGACTGTGTTTGTTGCTTTTTCCATGTTCTCACTCCTGTGCTGCAGGTGCTCTCTGTTCCTTTGTCTGTGTGTTAGCAGCACCAGTGTTTCAGGTGTTTCCAAGGGTAACTGGCGAGGTGCTCTCACCTCAGACACTCTCAGCCCTCAGGTCTGTTGGTCAAGAGGTGCCCGGCAGTTGCTGGGATCCTCAGCGCACAATGCTCAGTGTTTCTGGGGGGAACCAGTGAGGTGCTCTTAATAAGTGAATTATTTTAGCCTGTATAGGGTTTATTTTTAAATTGTCCAAATACAATGGATTATTTTCAACATAAATCAGTGCACATGTTAATGCATTGTAGATATTGAACATTTTGTGTTACCATTATTTAGGCTTAGGCATAGGGAAATTCTTAGGATAAAAAGGCATTTCTTGCCCAGAGAACACATATACATCCTTCAGCTTCACATTTCTGCAAATTGGGAGAAACCTGAGGGCACTATATACTGGAATAGGAACAGGGACACTAAGAAAGGTCACAATTTATTTCAAAACGTGGGTCAGTGATACAGGTTTCTTTGGAATCTTTGGGTCACATCTTAAAATTTCAGGTTATTTCTTGGTTAATTAGACAATATAAACTTGAACCATTTATACCTGGTTGCTTATTATGAGTAGTTAAGTCTTGCAGAAGCAGTTTTGAAGTGTTATTTCAAAGGGAATTAAAATAGTTTTTCTGATATTGGAAATTAAGAAACTCAACCCAAATGCAACCCAATGCAGCTAGAAAATGCCAAAAAACACAATACCTCCATATTGTGACTGTTTGTGTCCAAAAAAAGAGAAGGTTTTAAACTTAAAAATAGAGGCTTGGAAATCTGAGATTAAAAGCAATTATAGTAGTTGAACTTTTGGAATTATTGACAACTTTTAAATTTATATCTTGTTCTATTCTATCTTTTTTGAGGGTTGAGTTTAGTCCTGTTGTACAGTTTGCATGTATGAAACATACTTCTGTAAAGTAGACTTAAACTTGGGCCTATGCTGGTTTTCTCTGTCACATAAAATCTAATTGGGCTCTTCTAGGGGATACTCACAGGATCTCTCATGGTTTCTCACTGGCCACTCATGGGATACGGGGCCATTGTTGTGGTCAGGGGGGTTTGCTGCTGCTGGATGCTGCCACTCTTACTACTTGTGTCTCTTCTGCTGCCTCATAGTTTCTTGTCTGCTGCTGTGGAGAAGCAGGCAGCTTGCGTGTGGTGCACTACAGATGACTATGCAAAGGTGGTTAATAGTATGGGTCTTGAGATGGAGAGCATCACTAATGAGGTGACCCAATCTAATCACTTTAAGTTCTTACACTTGAAGGACTCTTCCTCCCCCTAAACAGAAAGCCTTTTGAATCTTACAGCTGCGCTTATTTGACATCTAGTGAGGAAATGGAAACTTCCGTCCTTCGGTTGCAGAAATGGAATTCAGGTAACAGCTTGTATGAACAAGAAAACAGATGGTCTAGAACCTCCAAAAAGGAATTCATGCCTCCTGACTCTTTGATTTGACTTTGTGAGGTTTTATGCAGAGACTCATCTAAATTCATTGGACTTCTGACCTATGGGAACTCAGATAAGAAATTTGTACAGATAGGAAATTGTTTTAAACCATTGATTTTGTGGAAATTTGACAGGCTAGTAATAAAAACAAATCCACTGAGTAAAATAGGGAGGGACTCAGTGCTTTTGAAAAGAAGAGTATCGTAACATGACTTGTATTTTTTTAATTATGTAAATTTTTGTGATCTCTTGACAATAGAAATGATTTGTGCAATTAATCTCTCAGAGTAATCATCTTCTGGCTTTGTTGAAAGTTGAGGAGTTCATGTCCTTGATATCAGACACTGCATTCTACAATTTGACAGACTAAAAAGTCTTCTACACTTTTTGAACTTCAGCCATTTTCAGGGATTCCAGATTATGATCTACATTAAATTAATTTTAATTCATTTATGGAAAAATGATGTATTACATATAGCAAAGTCAAGCCTGAATTATTTCCAAAGCTAATCCTAATCTTGTTTTTTCTATAAATCCTTATTAAAGCCAAAGTTGATAAAGAGTGAGGAGTAAAATGATATTAAGATTATCTTTAAGATGCTGTGTATATCTAAATTGAATATATTTTCCATAGCTTTTCATTTTGACTACTTCAAGCAGCTGTACTATATGAGTTTTGTGAATCAATCATTAGCAAATAATTTTTGTCTTCTAAATCTGTATGCAATAGCAGATTAATAAGACCTAATTCCAACTGAGGCAACATGTCAATTTAGGGCCTTGAGATTCCTTCAATTAGGCATGGATAAGAATTGTAGAGGTGGGGAATCTGCCAAAGGAAAACCTTTGAAAGGCCGAAAGTGGGCCTTAACAGTTAGTAAGAGAATATTATTAAAAAGAATTTTCCTAAAAAATATTTGTGGTCAGTATTGTACTCTATGGTTTTTTTGTTTAAATTTCCCATGAATGACAATGGGTGCCTTGGTGGTGGGTGCCATGTGTGGTAACATACATCTGAAGAGGTACGACTTCTGAATCATACATAGAATTGTAAATCAATGTTGCCTCAAAAGAACAAATAAAAAAACCCAACAAAGTAATTTGACCAAACTATGTTACCTAGAAGGCCACTATCTTAAAAAAGTCTTGTAAGTGATAGAGCTATAGTATATGAGCATTCTTAGGGAGAAATTCCCATTCCTTTGGAAAGGAGAGAATTTGATCCTTTCTTGTAGAAATGCTGGGCACAATAAATTTGCTGCTTCCTCAGTCTTTTCTAAACTAAAACAGATGAGGTTACTTTACCTAAGATTAAACCACTTTTCCCCGTAAATAGCACCAAATATTAAGGCAATTGGTTCTTTAAGGGTCACTAAAGCCTGTTCACATAGAATCTTTAGCATAATGCAATGTCTCTTTCTCTCTGAAACCCCAACTCAAATGTAACATTGTCACATTTAATTTAATAGTTTTGAAATAGTAATGATTAATATTTTATTAATTTAGAGAAGATTTAGGACTATATAGTACTGTAAACCATGGAAAGAAAAGGATGTGAAATTTAATGTAAACATTCATAATAGGTTTAGAACTTTCTCTGTGGGAATTCATTGAGGAATCTAGATACTGTGGTTCAAGTGAGACCTAGAACATTTCCCTTTTATAAATTAAGTAGTAGGTTGCTCATCTTATTCAGTTCTAGGGACAACATAATCAATGACATACCAAACATTTCTTTTTGTATGCCAGGCTGTTCTGATTAGTGCTCTGGCTCTACTGCTTAATATTGCAATCACATCAACCTTGCCTTTGGCAATTGTTTCTAGTTGGTTCCTGTTACTCTGCCACTGTCCTCATGGGAATTAAGCAGCTCATTTCAAGAGAAGCAGTTTCCTCTGTCTTTTCTGGTCTGCAGAGGATAGTCGTTACAAAATTTAAGGATGTTGAGACTGCCTCATGAATGTATACTGCAGTTTTGGTGAGATGGATGGCATCTGAACCCTGTAGAGAATATAGTTACTGGGCACATAAACAATTTTTATATGATAAACTTGCTCTAGCATTCCATTCTACCAAAACTTTTGTATTTCTTCCTCCTTAGATTTTTGAAAGCATTGTTTGTGTATTCCTGAAAGTTGCTTCAAGTCTTTCTTGGTATCACGGGATCAAACCTCTTTTTCATAAGACATTATTTGCCTTTTTCTTTCTTTCTTTTTTTTTTTTTTCTGAGGCTAGGTCTGACTATGTTGTCCAGGGAACCGCAGACTCTTATTGCCCGGGGTACCCCGGACTCAAGCGATCCCCAGCCTCAGCCTCCCAGGTAGCTGGGATTCCAGGTGTGCACCACCATGCCCAGCTATTTTTTGAGACTCGCTCTGTTGCCCCGGGTAGGTCTCGAATCCACAGGCTCAGGTGATTCTCAGTCTCAGCCTCCCGTCCTAGGCTGAGATTAAAGCCCCGCACCATCACAGCCGGCTGGTCTTTCCATTCTTAGATGAATGTACAGTGGAATTTTCATAAGTTAATGATGTGATGATATCTCTATGATGGCTGGTGGAATGTGGGCTTGAGTAGTTTTGTATTTTAAATTTAAGCATGGGTGATCGGATAATTTCTAAGAAAGTAAAGGGGTTCTGAGACTAAAATGTTTGAGAACCAATATAATATCTCAAGGAAGTTCTGTCATTTCAACTTCATTTAGCAGGAGTTACCTTTTATTTCAAAGACTTTCTCAATTGTCTTTTGTAATTTAAATTTCACTGATGTATGGCAAGCAGGTAGGCTAGGCAGGTTCACAATTGAATCAAGCAGATGGAAAATGAGAGTCCCAGAGCCCTTAGAGGGCTCTCTCAGGAAAACAGATACACAGGTACACCAGGCAGGAAGGCATGCAATGAGGCAGACACCAGTAGGCAGGGAAGCTGGGAGGCTGACAAGCAATCAAGCCTCCCAGCCCCCCACAAATCTTGAACTTCTTACACTGTGTTTTCTCCCATCTTGTCTGTAGTTGCCCAGCTCAGAGTAATGTTGCTGGTAGTCATCATAGTAGCTCTAGTGCTGCTGCCCTAGCTTTTATCCCTGCTTTGGTCCTCAAATGAACACACGCATGCTCATGTCTATGTTCTTTGGGTACAGGTTTCCACAATTATGATTGTGTGTGCCCCATGCTCACATTCCCAAGTGCCTTCTGCATTAACATGATCAAGGCCACAGGGGGTACCCATGGGCTAGTGCCTTAAAAAGCCTGAGTAACTCATTTACCCTACAACGGACTTCTGTTCTAATGTTTATTTGAATTTTTCTACTTGTTTCAGTTTAATTTACACTTTTTTTGTTTGTTAAGATAGAGCCTGTTACTACTTTAGACCATTCTCCTTTTTCTAATATAGACACTTCATATTTTAGACACTATTTAGTATTTTAGACACCACTTTAGCAACATTCTACAATTTTTCAAATGTATTTTAATTTTAATGAAAATATTAAGAATTTTCTCTGAGATTTTTTGATCCTTGGGTTATTTAGAAATATGTTGTACAAAAGCGACAAGGGTTTAATAACAAAGATCCACAAGAAACTCATACAACTAAACAAAAACAAAACAAGAAGTCCACTCAAAAAATGTGGAGAACTAAAAAGATACTTCCCCAAAGAGGAAATACAAATGGCCAACAGGCACATGGAAAAATGCTTAACATCATTAGTAACCTGGGAAATACAAATCAAAACCACAATGAGATACCACCTTACACCAGAAAGAATGGCACACATAAAAAAATTGGGTAACAACAAGTGCTGGCATGGATGCGGAGAGAAAGGAACACTGTTACACTGCTGGTGAGAATGTAAACTGGTCCAGTCACTATGGCAAGCAGTATGGAGGACCCTCAATCTAATGAAAATGGAGCTACCATTTGACCCAGCAATCACTCTTCTGGGAATCTATTCAAAGGAGATCTCAAGGCTTATAACAATGGGACACCTATACTCTGATGTTTATTGCAGCACTATTTATAGTTTCAAGGACATGGAAACAACCCAAATGTCCCAAGACAGATGAGTGGACCAAGAAGATGTGGTATATATACATAATGGAATATTACTCACTTAAAAATAACAAATTTGACGAATTTATGACAACATGGATGTACTTAGAAGAAATCATATTAGCAGAAACAAGCCAGAAAGAAAAAGAAACCAAACGGTTTCACTAATATATGGGTAATAGGAAAAACAAGCAAAAGGCCAGGAGGAAAAAGCCCAAACAAGCTAATGATCAAACTAAAGAACACAACTGGGTGGAGGGGAGGGAGGAAATGGAAGGGAGTTGACAGGGAGGGAAGGTGATAGGTGATTCTCAGGGAATACAAAGATGTGAAACATATATATAAACAAATAAATAAATTTAAAAAATGAAAGATGTTGTATGTTCATGACATTTTTCCAGTTACCTGTTATTGATTTCTGATTAATTCTGTTATGGTCTGAGACTATATTTTTATGATTTCTATTGTTTTAAATTTGAAATGGTTTGTTTTATGGATGTGACTATATTCCATCTTTTTGCATTTTCCATTGTTTTTGAAATAGTTTGGAACTGACCACATCTTAGAATGTTCCCAGGTAATTCAAACACAGTGGTATGTGGAGTGGTAGATAGATCACAGAAAATGAAATTATCCACCAGGTGTCCATACCCTTTTGCAATGTTGCTTTGTAATTCCTTGCATCACAAAATGGGGGCCATTTCTCCATGAATCTAGGTTTTCATGGGGAGTTGTTTTGGCTTAATGGGATCAATAGGAGAGAAAGTGTAAAACCTCAGGTCTAGATACTAAATCTTGGACTCTTCTTTCTGTGCTATCAGCATGAAGAAAAACCCAAGTGAGCCGAATGAAAGCTGAGACAGTAGGTATAATGAAGTCAAATCATCCCAGGTATTTTAAATCAACCAAGACCTGGCCCAAAGTCTCAGATTTGCCAGCTGGAAGCACAGCTAACTGCAGAGGTCTGAGGCCAGGAAAAACCAGAACTGCTTAGCTGACTGATGGACTTAATGAGAGAACAATAAATGGTTATTTTAAGACTACACCTTTGGTTAATTTATTATTATGTAGTATTATTATGACAACTGATTACTGATACATAGCTCAAGTCTAAATTTAATTACCCAAAATATGTTTATATGGAAACATAGAAAGACTAAAAAAAGAACAAAGATTTTCAGATATCCCAAACAATGTGGTAGTAAAGAGTGACTTCTTCCCCAAAAGACATCTTTTCCTCATTCCAGCTCTGATGATCTACATCCATTAAAAAGACATTCTACTTAGTATTGCTTCTAAAATAATAACATATTTCACAGAGACAAATGAAAACCAGTTTAATTTAATGATTAGGAGTGTGGATTCTAGAAGCAAGTTCTCAAATCCAATAGTTGTGTGATTTGGGGAGATGATATTATTGTCTACTGCATAGAACTGTTAAAGGAATTAGTATATATATTTACTTAGGATAGTGTCCATGTAGTTTTATATGAATAAATAGTAAATTATTCTTGGTATTAAATATAAGTCTGGTTACTAATATATAAATTTATATATTTATACAAATATAAATTTGGTTACTTGCTGGAATTAATGCTAATAATATTAGCAAGGTAATTATATCGCCAAGGTCTTTTGCACCTTGCTAAAGATAGTGATATTTAGGGCTTATACATAGTTATTTATGTATTTTTAAGTTTAATATATGCTGCTTCAAACTTTTATAAAAATAACAACTTATATAAAAGTTTATTCTAAAATGGGAAAAATGTTTTTACAGGGATTAGAATGTGAAGGTACAGCAGGTAATAAAACTGCATTATCTAAGTATACATGTCTATATTTACGTTCTAGTACTTACCAAGAAAATATCTGAGGTAACTTGTAAAATATACAATGCATCAGGATGGAATTATTGTAAAGGAACATAGTTAAAAGGCATAAATAAGTTATTTATTCCTTTCCTTTACTCCTTTTTTTCTCCTTTTATTATTAATTATATAAGATATGTTTACATTTCTTTTTTTTCTTGCCCTTTGGGTGTTTGTGCTCCTTACAGCCCCCTCCCATGTCCTCTCTGATTATTCAATCATTTCAAAAAGACAGCCAGTTATTAGTCAATTTTTAGTCCATTGTCGTCTTCTATTTCTTTTCTGGAGCAATGTCCTTTTTCCAGGTGTAAATGTGTTTTCCTGGGACACAGTGGCTTGTACTTAGTTTTCCAGATGTATCTTTGTTACAGGTAGCCTGTTCTTGCATGCTTGTATCTTTTCAGTGCCTCCTCCTTTTTAATGGTTATCTTCTCCAACCTAGTTTCTGTCACATTTTGCTTCTTTGCTTTGTAGCTCAGTCTCTGGTATTGGGAGTGTTTCTCCCAGCCAATGTGCACATATGAAATTCTTGATCAGGATAGGCAGTGGCAGATGGTTGGTCAGGCTTGTTGTGGGTCCACTGCACCATCTCTGGGGCTTTCCTCTCCCCATGAAATGGGAAGGTACCTAGCTTGCACTGATGGCATCTCTGAACTGGAAAGTCCATTCCCATCTGTGGAAATGTCGTGAATGATTTCTGTGGTGTCACAGCCATGTGTCCCCAGGAGCTGACATATTTATTTGTCCTGGGTCTTAGTTCTTTCTCCTCACCTCCATCTTCATGTGTATCTGCCTGCCACTGAGGTAGTCATTTTGTTGTTCTTGGTGAGGATTGACTGGTTTTGGAGCAATCCAGAGGGGGTGATAACGACCTCCCTTTTCCTAATCCTGTTCCCCTCCCCACCCTGTTGGCCTACATGGCCCAGCAGCCCCCCTCCCCCAATTCCAGTGGAGTCTGCAAGGGGAAGGCAGAGCCTCCAGGGGTATAGTTGGCTCAATCCCAGAAGGAACCCGGTGAAGATGTGGGGCTCTCTAGCCCCTTGGTTCCTGCTCATTACCCCTCCTATTTTGATAGTATACTTCAGGCTATATTTTACTGAGCACCTACTGAATATCTGTTGCTAGTATTGACTAGTAATGTCTGGGCATAACTGATTCCATTTTGCAGGCAAAGATACTGAGATCATAAGGTAAGCATCTTGCCCAAGGCCATAGAAGCGTTAAAGTGTAGAGTCCATCTAGAATACATTGGACTCTAAAGCCTGTGCTCATCCCTGTGGTATTTTGCAAATTCACACTTCAAGACCTCTGATGTACTTAACTAGAGGATACATGTTTTATATGTGGACTTACACACAATCTAACTTTTAAATATAGACACATTTTTTAAATCCATTTTAGGATTTACAGGACAGTAAGTATAGCCTATTCACTTTTTTTTTTTTTTTTTTTTTTTTTTTTTTTTTTTTTTTTTTTGGAGACTACTTACATCTCACTATCGTGCCTGGGGAACCAAAGACTCACGTTGCGACCATGGGGGTACCATGGACTCAAGTGATCCCCAGCCTCAGCCTCCCAGGTAGCTGGGATTACAGGTACTTGCCACCACGCCCAGCTATTTTTTGAGATTAGGTCTTGTTACGTTGCCCCAGACAGGTCTTGAACCTGTGGACTCAAGCAACTCCTATCTTGGCCTCCCTTCCTAGACTAGGACTAAAGGAACGTGCCACCGCACCTGGCAGTATAGCCTATTCAAATGGAAATAAATTATTGTATAACTTCTAAAATATGTGTCAGGCTCTTGAATGCTAAGTCTTAAGTTCCCTCAGAACTGAAAGCAAATTAAAAAAAAAAAAAACCTATTCATTTTGTTACCGATTTTGCTTGCATTTTGTAGATGCTCGTTAAATGTCTGCTATAATTAGATAGAATTGAGGAGAGTAAAAAATGAACATTCATCACGCAGGCACTATTAGTTCCAGAAGACTAGAAATTGGGAGTGTCTGAGGGCAAGGACTGTCGGTTATTTTTAATGTTCTTTAGGGCACTTAGAAGAATATGGGATGTTTCAAGGTTTTGTTACTATCTTTTGTTTTGTTACTATCTTTTTTTTTGTTTTTGTAATTATCTTTTGTTTAGGTTTTGTTACTATCTTTATCATCAGTTCACTAGGTTGTAAAATATATTCAAAATCTTCCTATGTTCACTGTGAAACAAAGCATAATATATTAACAGAAAAATTCTATGACTAATATATAGCAAGAACTATAATTAAGTAAAAAATTGGGGAATGTTTAGACCTAATTCCATTAAGTATCTTTGCTATACAATTCAAAACTTGCTTATCTATTGTAAAACATAAATATTACTATCTGACCATTCTGCCTAACCCCAATGTATTTATAGTTTATGCCCAAATATTTCATGTTCTTACATCAAAAAACCACATTTAACTGAAATAAATTGTCTTGCTCCTTAATAAAAGAGCACCATATGTTTAATGAATTACTTTATTAAACCTTGAATTCAAAATGAACCATCAATGGAATAAACATTTTTGATTCATAAGGTGCAGTGTACCACTCAAGCTAGCCTCTTTGGTAAAGCTATATTTTCAGATAATATTTTCAGTTTGTTATTTGGCAAGAAGAAAAGCTCTCTTATATATGGTACATAATTATTAATAAACATTCAAGTCCTAGTAGCACTGGTGTCACAAGTGTATGTATTGTCAATTAAAGATTTTTCTTTCCCAAAGAGGAAAGCAGGTTATTATGGATTAAACATCAATGAATAAAACACAGACAATGTCAGTTTGATAGAAAGCATTCAATTAGAAGGCTGACCTTTAAAAGAGAGTTTATACATAATATCAATATAAATTAAAAGGGAATGTATACATAATAGCAATATAATCACTTCATATAATATTTAGGGTTTACAGGTTAGATAACATTAAAGCATGTTAATTGATTACTTTGATATTTAGAAATTGTGACCTTTAGAAAATTATTTCAGTTCAGAATTAAAGCAAAAGCTGATGAAAAGTAAGCATAAACAATTAAATCACTTATAGAATAAATCTTGTTTTGAGGAAATCACTCTTAAAAGAAAGCAAGGTATTATTACTTCAGCTCCAAATTACTTAGAGCAAGTAGAAAGCGTTGATGTGGAAGAGATATAAATAGCCCTTAAAGAGATTAGATTTTCATCTTTAATAATCTCTAGTTCCAAGCTGATCCATTGCTTTTGCTATTTAGAATTATGCCAAGAACAATCATATCACATATCTTCTATAACATAGTGAAGATTGTAAGATAACATAGTTAGAAAGTGGAGTTGCCAAGATTCTGGTTATAAGTCTGTGCTTTCAAAAGATATAAAGAAAGAAAACGTTATTTCCCTTCTACTTTCTTAAAATCTTGACCAAGGTTCCTCTAACAAAATGTAGATTAACAAGATACAAACACTGAAGTTAACATAAGTTAGATACACCAGAGTCTTCATAAGGATGTGCAAACTCAAAGAAGTGGGTAAGCCTGAATGCTTCTGTGTTAAATTGTGAAGAGTGAAGAATTATAAGGAAAAAGTGATAGGACAAAAATAAAGGGAAGTATGAACTAAAGGTAATAACTGAGGAAGCAACAAGGCCTGTTGATTTAGATTTTGTCAGAATCTTGTAGTTAAGGATATTCCTTTCTTTTCAGTGTTTGGAGGGCAGCTCTCACATGAGGATTTTATGTTCTGCTTCAGAGGAAGACAAAGTCCTCACATATCTGTTTTCAAATTCCTTTAACTTAAAATATTCTTTATGCTTAGGTGCCATATGCTGTTGAATATAGAAACATTTCAAATCTAGAGATTTCCTACCCCATGATATAGGAAAGTACACTTTTATTCCAATTAACTAGCTGTAACAAGTCACTCAATCTCTTTGGATCTCTGTTTGCTCATTCATGAAATCACAGAAGTATATCACATAATCTATATAATACTCTTACCTTAAAAACAAATTTATGAAACTTAAATATGCATCTTTAAAACTAATTTTCAGTACAGAGACTTAGGGCGTGCAGTTTTGTTTTTTTTTTGACATCAACTTAAAAATACATATAGTGTTCATTAAAATGTAACCACTGGCTATTAAATTTCCAGTTGTATTTTAAGGACACTATGTATCTTACTGAGATAATTATTATTATTATTATTTTGCCTCAGGTTGTTAGTTTGTTGATTTTGAATTTTCTAATATGCTTTTGAACACTACTCAATTCTACATGTACCCTTTGTATTCCAAAAAAATTAAACTGAATGTATGTCACTTCTCATGTAGGAATGCACACACAAATAAGCAGTATATTGCCACATATTTCAGTAGATTAAACTGAGCTGAAATTATTCCTCATGCTGGCTCTGTAATAGGCTATTGATCTCAGATTGCATTTTCTGTTTCTTTATAATTGAGTTTTGTTCCCAAATGAAAGAGCTTGTTCATTTTCAGATTGCGTTTAGTGAAATAAAAACTGCATCTGGGATCAGTTTCATCATATACTCAATGGAGGATAAAGCTTTCATAGAAATAAGCATGGAACAAGGTGACTATTTAAAAGAGAGTGCCACACCTTTTTATAAGAGATTTCTTTCCAAAGAAACTAAATTTTAGATATTAATCATTTAAAAAATCTGCATTATTATCTCTACAAATTAAGATATTTGCAAAACTGTTGTTTTCCCTATGAATAGCAACTAATGGAAGATATGCTGTGATTACATAAATTAACCCAATGTGTGGGAACTAAAAGAGATAGTAACTTAAAGAATTAAGATTTAGAAATAAAATAAAAAGATATTTAGGTAGAAAATGCTTGTCTGCCAAAACTAGAGAAGATTTCCTTCTTAGGCTAGACTTTACTTTGATATTTTATTATTTTTATTTTTTAAGTAAATTAATTTTTTATATTATTAATTTTTGAACAGTAATTTATTTATTTAATTCTTTTCTTACAACCTCAGTCATATTTGTATAATTATTTATTACCCTTCCACCTCCCTCTAGCCCCCCCCCCCACCTTCAGTCACTCCATTTTCCCTCTCTCTGCAAGTTGTTGGATGGTAAAGTTGTTGACCAATGTTTGGTCCTTTGGTCTCTTCCTTTTCTGGTAAAAGTCCTTTTCCTGGGTGAGGACCTGTGCTCCTAGGACTTGGTTGTCCACGCTATTTAAATTTCTAAGGGTAACTTTGAGGCAGGTAGTAAATCCAAGCTTATTTGGGACCTCTTTTTCTCCAGGCATCTTTACTGTGGCATTTCCTATGGTGAGGTTGACAGTCTCTTTTTCTCCAGACCTGTGTGGTCACTGGGATTCATGCCTCCTCATTCATGTTGGCTGCCTCTTCCTCCTGGTATTTTCCCCATGGTTCTGAGCCATGTGGTTTTGGCCTCTGGTGTTGGGATCCCAGTGCATTGGCATTAGAGGAATTCCATAGTGGGGACAAACTTCAGCAGGAGGTTTGTCTAGCTTCTCTCTGTTCTTGTGGTTTACAATTCTGTCACGGGGCCTTCTCCCCTTCCGTGTCTTTCCTCCTCCTTCACTCATGTTGGTAGCATCTCTGGATCAGAGGCATGGTACTTTAGCCCCCTAGAACATTGGGGTGCTTTGCAGCTCACAGTCTTTGCAGCTCACAGTCTTGTCATAGTTCCAACCTTACTGAGTTTGGGTCCTATACCCAAGTGATGATTATGCCTATAGGGCCTTAATTTCTTCTTCTTTTCTCCTGTGTGTCTGTTGGTGGATTATTGGTTTTCTCATTCCTAGTGAGATCTGATAGAAATGGAAGTGGACCAGAGGAGGGACCTCCCCGCTCCCTGGCTGCCCATGCTACAGCCGAGGTGCTGCCCCATTCTGGGCATCTAAGGAGCAAAGTCAGCCCTCCTGCAGCCCGAAATCCCAGTGTGGATGCCTACCCCCTGCCTCTGAAGTGTGGGAGCCTCTACTTTAAGATTTTAAATAGCAGTGAGTTTTATAAAGCTAAGAGAGAGAAATCATTCAAAAGCGTTGTATTCCTTTTATTCTTTAAGAAATGAAAAGTTCTCAATAACGTTCACATATGAGTAACTGAGAGGACCTCTTTTTAGTCCTTTAACTGGAGGTGAAAATCATCAACTGTCCAAAAAATCTTGCATCCCAAAGTTCTTAATTTTTCTCTTTGGTGATTATGTGCAGATAACAGAGGATCTAACTTTCATTCAGTAGTAGTTTTGGGTGACAGAGGGTTACTGTTGAAATGATGGGGTGTGGTTAATTCTTTTTATGACTCTTCTTTGGTGAAGAGGAAAGAAAGTGCTCTATGTGGACTTTATTACAACACATTCATTCTCAGAACTCGTTGCTCAGATCCCAGAAAAACTTTCTTACTTCTCTTACAAAGTCCTAGAAACCAAATGCTCTAAAGGTTGTGTATTGTGGTGGTGTTCACATGGAAAAGAACACAAGTTCCAGGTACAAGGAGAAGGAATACTTAAATGAGAAGGACAATGAATACCAAATCCTTCCTACCAATAGCAAAAATGGGGCAGTTCCTCACAGAACCCAGTATTATTTTCTCAACTCCTATTTTAGCCTCTCTTGTTTATCCTCAATGAATCCTGCTAGCTCTATTTTAAAAAAATATCATGAACCCACCAAGTTCTTTTTTTCAAAAAAATCAAAATAGAATTGCTATATAACCAACCAGTTCTTAATACCTCCAGTATTGCCACCCTGATCCACCCTATTGCTTTACACCGCCATTGCCTCCAACTAGTTTGCTGTTTCTGTCCTTTCCCTCTGTGGTGGTTTAAAAATATACTGGTAAACTCTGATTCATTTCTCAAAAAAAAAAAAAAAAAAAAAAAGGATAGAGTTGTTCCCATTCCCTTGAGTATGGGCGAGGCTTAGAGACTTGCTTCTCATGATAAAAAATAAAAAATAAAAAATGAAAGTCTGTATCTTCTGAGGATTGAGTCAAGGAAGATATTTCAACTTCAGCATTTTTTTTCTTGATCACAGCTGCTATGGTGTAAGGGTACTCAAACAAGCTATGAAGAGACTCATGTGGCAAGGAACTGAAGCTTCTGGACAAAAGGCAGCAGGGAACTGAGACCTCTGAGACCTTTTGCCAGCAACAAGAACTGTGTGGATCAGCCATCTTGAAAACAATCTTGTGGTGTCAGTCAAGCCTTGATAAACCTATAGCCTGAGTTGACATCTTACTTAGGTACCCATGAAAGACCCTGAGCCATAATGACCCAACTTACTGCTCTCTAACCCACAAAAACTGAGAAATAATAGATGCTTATTGTTCAAAGCTACATTTTTTGGAATTTCATAAAGAAATACACAACTAATATGTCTTCATGTAATCTTTTCCCAAAACAGCAACCATGTATATTTTTTAAAATCATTCAGGGTATGTTGCTCTACTCACAATGGTCAAATGGGTCTCTATTTCCATAGGGGTAAAATCAAAATAATAGGTGCTGTGGACTGAATGTGTATGCCCCCTAAATTTCATATATTGTATCTCTACTATTTAATGTGATAGTATTAAGAAATGGGGCCTCTTGGAGGTAATTAGGATAGGATGCCTTTATAAGAATGGAATTAGTGAGGTTGTCAATTCCTGAGAGAATATGTTTCTCTGCTGGCTGCTTTGTGAGGAGGAAGATATCTACATAGCAGGAAGTGGGAATTCTATTCAGACACTGAATCTGCTGGCATCATGATCTTGGATTTTCAAGAATCCAGATTGTGAGAAATACATTTTTGCTATATAAGGAATATATAGGACACAGATTAAAACAATGGTTTACAAAGCCTACATTTATGGTCCCTTCTTCCACTTTGTTTCCACACTGATCTCATCTCTTCCTTTGTTTACTTACTTAACTCCACCCACCGTGTTCTCTTCAGTGTTCCTCAAAAGTCCTAGGAATAATAGTACTTTAGGGCTCTTACATTAGTGGGTCCGGTCACATGAAAACCTAAATATTCACACAGCTAACTTCCTCATTTTTTTCAAGTTTAAATACCTACTCCAGTAGGTATACTCTAACCACCTTATTTAATTAAAATTGCACTGTTCTCCTTTGTTCTGGGACTCCATGACCGTGTCTTGATTGACACTAACACATAATATATTTAATGTTTATATTATATAGTGCTTTTTATTTACTATCTTCTTCCAAAGAGCAGAAGTCTTTGCCTATTTTGTTTATTATTTTGTCTGAAGTATCTAAAATAGTGCCAAGTAGATAGTAGGTGCTCAATATATGTTTGTTGAATAAGTTTCTCTTACTTAGAATGTCACTTTATGTATTTCCTTCAATAGCAAGCACCCACCAAATTGAAAACACGGAATCCTGATGCTTGCATGATGAATTTGAGGCTTTTGAGGGATATTTATAAACTCTGTGAACATGGCCTTCTTCATTCATTTGTTCAATAAATATTTTTTCTTGATTTTTTTTTAGGTAACAGGAATTTTATTTAGTCCTGAAGATACTAACATATTCATAGTCTAAAGAAAAGTTTGGTTTAGTAGGAGGAAAATGAAGAAAGCAGTTTTTATAGGAGATAAGGTGGGAACAGTGATTACTTAAAATTTAGAAATATAAGTTAAAGGTGCTTTGGAATAGTCAAACAGATTATATGGATTTGGAGTTAATGAGAATTGTTTGAGCAAGATATGTAAATTTGATGACCACTGTCATAGAGGAAGTGAATGAGGTCACTGAGAAAGAATGTGTCCACTGGAAAGGTTAAGAATCTAATTTTGTGAAACATTCATAATGGGAGTGAAAGGAAGCAGTTATAGGGGCTGTTTACAAACATTCCTGTTTTCTTTCTTTTTTTTTTTTTTTTAAATTTCTGTTGGGGCATAGGCTAATATTGTATTTCTCTGGTCTCTGTGAGGTTAGGCCTTGCTTTTGTCAATGAAATTTGAGAAGTGATGTTAAGTTATATCTTGGCAGTTGCTTTATGGGGTAATACCTGATTAAACTGACTCCCTTCTCTTTGCTTTGATGATGAAGAAATGTTTGCCATTGAGCCTCTGTCATCCCATTTGCCTATGTATGTAATTAATTAACTTTGAAGTCCCTTGAGTTTGGTCTTGAAATTGTTGTGTGAGTGAGGAACACATTACTGGTGGATTGTGCTGCTGAGTTGCTTGTTATCATGTTATACCCTAATAGTCTCTTCTAGTGATTCAGGGACAGGTTTAAAAAAGAGAGACTTCCAAGGAGATTAAAAATAATCATTGAAAGAAGGTTTCAAGAAGATGAAGATACTAAACACTTTCAATACAAGATGGAGATTGAAAAGTATTTGACCTGGAATTGAGAAGTTCATTTGTGATTTTAGAAAGTTAAAAACAACAACAACAACAACAAAAAACCAGTTCCTTTCAAATTGTTAACAATAGAAAAAAAATGTAGACCAAACTGTAGTAAAAATAAGGCTCTCACTGTTGTCATATCCATCACAAATGTTAGCAACTGGCTTGTATTCCTACCAGTCTCTCCCTTCCTGTTTCCATGCTCACACTGTACTTCTTCCCTACTTCCTGTCTCTTCAGACTCCCTTTAGATTTTATCTTTTCCTCCATGCTTTTTTAGTGCAACCTCTTATGAGAGAAGTACATAATTTCAATTCATACTTTTTCACCTCTTTGACCAACTACAAATTGACTTTTGACTTCATCAATCTGGTAAATTGGTGCACGTCAAGGAGATTTTTCATAAAATCACATACAATTAGCTTTTTACTCTCTGCATAAATCTCTTTAATTTTATATTATGACATACTGCACAATTATTTGCTGAGTAGTTCATTTTGTATTAGTCAAAGAAAATTGAAGCTATCAATCAAACTGGATAGAATTAGATATATATTTATTAGTAGAAAACAGAAACTTATATACTAAAAATATTTTTGTGTCACTTGAAATATTATCATTGGTAACAAATTTTAAATGTATGCAAGGTATTTTCTGTTCCTATTTATTTTAATGAGGATTATGAATGCTCACAATTTACCATTTCTCTTCCTTTTGGCTTAATCACATTATGAACACAATGAAGCTTTGTTATTTTGAGGTTTTATTATAATATTGTAATAGTATTGCAAAGATTTTTCACAGACATTTAAGTCTCAACTTCTTGAATTGAATTTACTTTCCCCCATATTTACAGATGAAAAGACTGAAAGAGAGGAAGAGGAATTGCTATATTCACACTACCACAGGTTGTGTGTTTGCTCAAATTGAGGCTTCCTGATTCCAGGTGTAGGCTTATTTCTATTTTGCCTTTTGACTGTAGTACATGCACACAAGTAAAACACAGAATATTTTTTTTAAGGAAAATTATATTTTTATTGACATTTTTGTTCTACCAACATAGGTCAATATATTTCCATAATTTAAATCTATTTTGATGCCTTATCAAAATGAAATGAGTTTAGACATTAAATGAGCTTAGATTGTGTTCATGATACAATTTAACAGATTTTTTTCCTGCTATTCTGTATTTACAGAGATATATTATCTTTAATGTAGACGTGTTTAATATTTTTTGAATAGAAATGATGAGAAAAGCAATTGGATGTAATTGTTATCTTAAATATAGCTAAATTGTTGATTTAAGTTTCAGTCTGTCCTAAAATAGCCATAATAAAATTTTATGGATGTCTCTGACTCATTTGTCAGTATCAATGAACCTACAAAACACTTAATTTTTAAAGCTAATACACATATAATAAGCTAAAATTGAGACTGTGGCTATCTTTTGAAAATAAAATAAATTAAATATGAACACTTAGATTGAAAAATCTGACTTTGCTTTTTCCTGTTCATATTTATGTTAATAAAACTCTTCTTAAAAGTAACCTTATTGAGCTACACAGGCTACAGGAATTAGTCAAGACAATAAGAAAAATAATTGACTCAGCAATGACATTGTAATAAGTAAAATTTTTAGTGACAGGTACATTTAAATGGGGAAAGAATAAGTTTTTTCATGAGTCAAGAGCAAATCAAGGAATTAAGATTAAGAGCTTGGAGCAGAAAGTATAGAACATTGGGAGATAATACTTATGGGATACAGATATACTTTGTGTTCAGGTATTGTGACTAAGCTAAAAGGAGGGGAAATGGTAAATTGCCTGCATTCATAATTCTTATTAAAGTAATAGGATAGCATATGTAGCAAATGTAAGCTAGACAGGTACAATAAGACCAGACTATGGAAGCTGCTGTAGGTATTAGAATTCATGCTAAATGCAGCAAAGAATTGTTGAAGTTTTTTTAATTTTCCATCTTTATTGGGACATATTTGACATATAAAATTATTTAATTTCAATATGTACAGCTTAATGTTATGATGACTTGGTATGTATGTGTTGACTTGTGATATATATAAATTATTAGATGATTATAAAAATCTTAGTTAATAACTATCATAAAAATACACAATTTTTCTGTAATGAAAACTTTTAATATTACTCTCTTAACAGTTTTCAAATAAATAATACAATGATGTTAACTTTGTTCAACCTATTATATATTATATCTGTTTTGTCTGATCCTGGGATCTTTAGCAGGGCATTGTACAACTTTACTAAAAGGTAAATTTGAGCAGAAGTAACCAGACCCAAGAAGATCAGCTGTTACTATGGAATTTTTTTTCATAGACCAGTAAAGTTCCTAAAATAGTTGAGGACTAACATATAGTAGGAAACTATTTGTTTTGCTAAGGAAGGGTGTTAGGTAAAAAAACAATAAAAAGAAAAGTAAATGAACATATCCTATTTCTACTATTTCATAAAGGAATGAAATTCTAACATCAAGTAGCGGAGAGACTTTTAAAGTAAATGATCTTGGTGTTATTAAAAAAGTTTACTATATTGCCCTTATTTTTTCTTGTATCAGTAAAATTTTGTCACATATATGCTTGTCAGCTCTGATTAATGTCTGAGAGTCACTGAGCTGAGAGAATAAGTTCTAGAGAATCAGAAAAGAGAAGAAAAAACAAGTGAAGGAAAGGAGATAATGATGAAAGATTGAGAAGACATGGGACAAATTGAATATAAATGAAGGGAGAGAGTGATAGGTTCCTACAAAATTTTCACTATGGCTTGGTTGAGTTTTAATGGTTATTATTGCACATAACATTGTCTATTGATCTCATAATGGGTCTATGGGGCTGTCCTAACAATTGATTAATATTTTGCTGTCTTCATTATAAGGCCAGAAACTAGAAATGCAACTTACCAGTTGTATGAAGATCATGTTTTTATTAATTTTTGGTGAAGTAAAACATTTCTCCATCTAAACAAAACTGATTATAAGAAAGATTTTAAAGAAATAAAGAAGAGTATTTTAAAGGGAGTTAGAAATTTTGCTCTAAAAACCACTTTCTTATAGTCATATCAAACTTCAATGATCATTTTCTAAAATATATATATGAAAGTTTGATGTGGGCTGTAAGATGGTGGTTCTTAGTTTATTACATGTTTTATTTTTAACTTCAGAATTGCCATTTAACAATGGCTAGATTTATTGTTATTGTTCAAGATTTTCTGATTCTTTTTCTTTTTCATTGGAATGTTATGAATAGGAGTTTAAGAGCTGTTCTATTTGCAGAAAAAAAGAGCAAAGATGTTTTGTGACTTTGGAAATTATATTTCAAGGTTATTCACAAAAGGATGTCTTGTTTAGAAAGAAGGTGAATTCTTTTCTTTCAAGCAGAACATTTTATTCAAAAATAGCGAAATAGAAAATGTGTCCTTTGCTGAATTTTAATCTATGGCATTAATTTAAAATGTTCTTAACTTCCGTTTTGAAGACCTCTTTTAAATGTCAAACTCTAGAATGACTAAGCTGCTCACTCCACTGATAGGTAATATCTAGTATTGTCTTCGCTACAGGGCATTTAAAATGAAATTTGAGGTATATTGAAAAAGTTACCAGTTCACTTTCTATACAATAGCTTGGAATGTGAATATCTGAAAGAAGAAAATTTCAATAAATGGCTGTAGAGTTACTTGCTGGAATTCACAACATAATAACAAGAAAAGATTTGCAGCTTTGATCATAAAGGAAATGAGTCATTTAATTTTTCCCTTAGTGCTGGTACATAATTTTAGCACCCAGTAAGAAGTCTTCATGAATTTAAATAACTTAAGCGTTATTAAACATAAGTTCCAAAATATAAATGGCATTTATATATAAAGGAGACTAGGTTCAAACTGTTACTGTTTTAAAATTTCCCTCAGAGCAAATCTGAGTTCAGAATGGGATTCAGGATTTAGTAACAATTAAAGGGATTTCAAATCTCTTAATCCCTTTGTGATAAGAATATCATTGTTTCAGCCATTTTAAAAGGAAAGGTATAAAAATGTTAATGCTATTCCTATCAGCACTTGTGACTAAAATTTATTATATATTCTACATACTTTTGGCCCCAAATAATTAATTTGCAACTCAAGTATTGAAAAGTAATGAAATACTACTGTATTTGCAATCACCAGAAGAACAGTACGAGTCATCCAAATCTTTATTTGCCCTTCCCCAAAGATACTTCAATGTACAAGAATACCTTTTCCTTTTATCTGGTGTATAATCCACACATCTCAAAGGTGATTATTTTTTAAGTTGATCCTAGCTTTGCAAAGGAGATCTATCTAGAGATTTCACTTAGAAAATAAATTTCAAACAATTCATTTTGTTTTACCTAGAGTTAATGCATTATTAACAGTAAATATCTTATTAAACTCAATGGGACTGTCACAGATTAATGAACAACTTTTCTAAAGTGGTACCTGAGTGTATCTACAAGAACTAATAAAAATAAAATTAATAAAATGCAGTAGCTAAATCATGTAAGTCAACAAAATTTACATTTAAAATACATAAATATTAACTTTTAATTTTCCTGGAATTGCTATTATTTGAAGTCAAAAGAAAATATAGGGCTATCTGACATTTTAGTAATGTTTATTTCAACAGAATTTACCTCAAAAATGTTTTTTTAAATAATTTATTTATATATAAATTTCAAATAATTGCAATCCCAGGGATTTACCCCCTCCCAACCTCCCTACCCATCTCCCCCTTTCCCCCCCTGCCCTTAGTTGTGTACTTCAGTTTGGTGCTTAGCTTGTTCTGTCTTTTCCTCATGGCTTTTGTTTATTTTTTTCACTATATCCCATATATTCGTGAAACCATTTGACTTCTATCTTTCTCTTTTTGACTTGCTTCTGCTAGTATGATTTCTTCTAAGTACATCCATGTTGTCATAAATTCGTCGAATTTGTCATTCTTAATTGATGAGCAATATTCCGTATATATATCACATTTTTTTCATCCAGTCATCTGTTTTGGGCCACTTAGGTTGCTTCCATGTCCTTGCAATTATAAATAGTGCAACGGTAAACATCCAAGCACAGGTGTCCCTTTATACCCACAATGAGGTCTTTTTTGGGTAGATCCCCAAGAGAATAATTGCTGGGTCAAATTGTAGTTCCATTTTCATTAATTTGAGGGTCCTCCACACAGCTTTCCATAGAGGTTGGACCAATGCCAGGCATGGTGGCTCGTGTCTGTAAGCTTCAGCCTATGAAGCGGCAGGGGCTAGGGATCGTGGTTCGAGTCCCGCCTGGGGCCCGTAGGGAGACCAAGTTCCAAAAAATAGCTGGGCGCGGTGGTGCACGCCTGTCATTCCAGCTACCTGGGAAGCTGAGGTTGGGGATTGCTTGAGTCTGTGGTACCCCGGGCAATGAGAGCCTGCAGTTCCACGGGCAAAAATAGCGAGACCTAGTCTTAAAAAAAAAAAAAAAGAAAAAAACAACAACAACAAAAAAAAAACAAACAAACATAGAGGTTGGACCAGTTTACATTCCCACCCCAGTGTAAGAGTGTTCCTTTTTCTTCACATCCTCACCAGCACTTGTTGCCTGTTCTTTGGATGTAGGCCATTCTTACTGGTGTAAAGTGGTATCTCATTGTGGTTTTAATTTGCATTTCCCTTATTGCTAGACATCGAGAAATTTTTCACGTGTCTGTTGGCCATTTGTATTTCCTCTTTGGAGAAGTGTCTTTTTAGTTCTCCCCATTCTTTGTTTGGGTTTTTTATTTTGCTTTTGTTTAGTTATGTGAGTTCCTTGTGGATCTTCGTTATTAAACCCTTATCACTATTGTGGAGGGCAAAACTTTTTTTCCCATTCAGCTGGGCTTCTTTTAGTTTTTTCTGTTGTTTCTTTTGCTGTACAGAAGCTTTTTAGTTTGATATGGTCCTATCTGTTTATGTTTTCCTTCATTTTTTTTTGCCATCTGTAGATGTTTCCAGAAAGGGATTCCTGAATTGTAATTCCTGGAGGGTTTTACCCAAGTTTTCCTCTATGTATATTATGATTTCAGGTCTGACCTCTAAGTCTATTATCCATTTTGAGTTGATTTTTGTACATGGTGTGAGGGAGTTGTCTTGGTCCATTTTTTTGCATGTCTTAGTCCAATTTTCCCAGCACCATTTATTGAAGAGGCTATCTTTGTTCCAATGTAAGTTTTTCACTCCTTTGTCAAAAATTAGTTGACTATATATGTGCGGTTTTATTTCAGGGCACTCAATTCTGTTCCATTGGTCTGATTGTCTGTTTTTTGTATCAGTACCAAGCTGTTTTAATTATTATGGCTTTGTAGTATAGTTTGAAGTTTGGAATTGTAATACCTCCATTCTCTTTTTTTCTGGTCAGGAGGTTTTTTGATATTTGAGGCCTTTTGTTATTCTATATGAATTTCATTAATTTTTGTTCTATCTCTTTAAAAAATGTCATTGGGATTTTTATTGGGATTGCATTGAATCTGTAGATTGCCTTTGGTAAGATGGCCATTTTGATGATATTTATCTTTCCAATCCATGAAAAATGTCTTTCCATTTCCTTATGTCTTCTTCTATCTCTTTTAGCAGTGTTCTAAAATTTTCTTTGTATAGTTCTTTCACAATTTTTGTTAGGTTTATTCCCAGGTTTTTTTTTTTTTTTTTGGTGCAGTGGTAAATGGGATGGTTTTTCGAATTTCTTCTTCTTCTATTTGACTTTTTGCATATAGGAAAGCTACTGACTTCTCTGTGTTGATTTTGTATCCAGCTACCTTACTGAACTGGTTTATTATTTCAAGCAATCTTTCTGTGGATTTTTTTTGGGTCATCTATATAAAGAATCATGTCATCAGCATATAATGATAGCGTCAGTTCCTCTTTACCTATTTGTATCCCTTTTATGTCTTTCTCTTGCCTTATTGCCCTAGCTAGAACTTCCAGTACAATGTTAAAGAGTAATGGGGAGAATGGGCATCCTTGCCTGGTTTTGGATCTCAACTGGAACGCTTTTAGTTTTTCCCCATTTAGGATGATGTTTGCCTTAGGTTTGTCATAGATGGCTTTTGTTATGTTGAGGTAAGTAAGTTCCTTTAATCCCTAATTTTTTAAGGGCTTTTATCATAAATGAATGCTGGACTTTGTCGAATAATTCTCTGCATCTATTGATGTTATCATGTGGTTTTTGTTTTTCTCTTTGTTGATGTGGTGTATTATGTTAATTGATTTCTGGATGTTGAACCATTCTTGTGCCCCTGGGATAAATCCCACTTGGTTATGGTGAATAATGCTTTTTAAGCATCGTTGGATTCAGTTTGCCAGAATTTTGTTTAAAATTTTTGCATCCGTGTTCATTGGAAATTGGCCTATAGTTTTCTTTCTTGGAGCTATCCTTATTTGGTTTTGGTATGAGTGTGATGTTTGCTTCATAGAATGTGTTTGGCAGTTTTCCTTCTTTCTCAATTTTTTGGAAGAGCTTTAGTAGTGCAGGCATTATATCATCTTTGAATGTCTGGTAGAATTCGTTTGTAAAGCCATCCAGCCCTGGGCTCTTGTTTTTAGGTAGAGTTTTGATGACTGCTTCAATTTCACTGCTTGTGATTGGTCTATTTAAATTCTCTATCTCTTCCTTGTTTAATTTTGGGGAGCTGTATCTTTCTAAGAATCTATCCATCTCATCTAGGTTGTTGTATTTATTTCCATATAGTTGTTCATAGTAATCTCTTATTATCCTTTGGATTTCTTTTGTGTCTGTTGTAATTTCTCCTCTTTCATTTGTGATTCTGTTTATTTGAATTCTCTTCTTTCCTTTGTGAGTTTTGCAAGGGGCTTGTCAATTTTATTAATTTTTTCAAAGAGCCAGCTTTTGGTTTTGTTGATCTTCTGGATAGTCTTTTTGGCTTCTAGATTATTTATTTTTTCTTTTATTTTTGTTATTTCTTGTCTTCTGCTGGGTTTTGGTTTATTTGTTGCTCTTTTTCTAGTTTTTCAAGTTGGTAGATTAGGTGGTTTTTTTGGTTATTTCCTTGGTTTTTGATATGGGCCTGTATTGCTATGAGTCTTCCTCTTAGATATGCTTTTGCTGCATCCCAAACATTTTGGAATGCTGTGTCTTTGTCGTTTGTTTCAAAGTAAGTTTTAATTTTATCTTTAATTTCTTCAATTACCCATTCTTCCTTTATTAGCATGTTGTTCAGTCTCTATGTGTTGGACAGTCTTCTTTCTTTCTTTTCATTATTGATTTCTAGTTTGATACCCTTATGGTGTGAAAAAAAAAGTTGGTATTATTTTAATCTTTGTATAGTTATTCATGTTTGCCTTGTGGCCTAGTGTTAGAGAATGATCCATGTGCATTTGAGAAGAAGGTGTATTCTTCTCCTTGTGGGTGTAACGTCCTGTAGATGTCTATTAGGTCCATTTTGTCTAGGTCTTCATTTAAGGCTTTTGTGTCCTTGTGTAGCTTTTGTTTTTTTGATCTGTCTTTTGTTGAGAGTGGTGTGTTAAAGTCTCCTACTACATATGTGTTTTCATCTGTATTTGTTTTCAGTTCTCTTAGTAGCTGTCTTATGAATCTTGGTGCACCCTCATTTGGTGAGTATATGTTGATAATTGTTATATCTTTTTGGTTGATTGACACTTGAACCATTATATAGTTACCTTCTTTATCTTTTTTTTTTTAGTTTTAAATCTGCTTTATTTGCTATCAGAATGGCTACCCATTTTTTTTGGGGGGGGGGCATTTGCTTATAGAATCATTTTCCATCCTTTTACCTTCAATCTATGCTTGTCTTTTGGGATCAAATGTGTTTCCTGGAGGCAACAGAGTGTTGGGTTCTGTCTTTTAATCCAGTCTGACACTCTGTGTCTTTTAATTGCTGAGTTTAGCCCATCAACATTTAGAGTAATTATTGATGTTTGAGGCTCTAAAAATGGATTCCTGGTGGTCATTGGTTCTGTTTTAGTTTGTTCTTTCTTTTCCATTATTTATTCTTTTTATTCTTCTGCAGGTTTCAATCTTAGAGCTTCTTAGAGGAGTTCCTGGAGGGGGGGTTTGGTGGTAGTGATAGGGTGTGTCCCCCCCCATTGTCTCCTGTTTAAGATTTCGGATTTCAAGGACAGGTATGCTAAAATGTGAGAATGACCTTAGTTGGAATTTCCCTTCAGGGAGATGCAGGGGGAGAAAGAAGTGAAATGGTCAAGGTGAAACAGATTTCCCGGAAGGCAGGAAATCAGGATATATAAAGGGTGTGCAAACAAAGAGAAGAATTCCAATATGGAGATCAAATAGAGAGAGAGGTTCAATGGAGGAGAGATGGGAATTGGCCATCTTGTAAAGATGTGAGCCATGTGAGCTTGGCCATGTGGCCACCAGAGGCCTGCAACCCTTGGCTGGTCCAGGCTAGCACCATGTATGCTGAATGCAGTTAAGGAGTTTGCAGATTAGAACGCTGTGTTGGAGTTTGTTTTGCTGAGTTTAACTTGTGTCTGAAAGAGGCCATGCAAAAGTTAGGCCTGAGAAAAAAGTGAACTTTGCTGGTATGGCACCATGGAGTTCCTGCTACCTGAAGGTGACAAGGAGAAGACAGCATGAAAGACAAGGAGGAGCAAGTCAAAGGAGCTGCCAAAGAAACATGTCTTCAAGCATCTGGAGATGATTGACTGGACATTGATGAGATAATCAGGACTGAGAGACTGAGGATTTTTGGGCAATCTAGAGAAAGGACTTTGGACAATGCTGAGAAAGGTTTTGGACAAAGTTGAAGTATTCTGAGTCTTACATTCTTTTGTAGTTATTAGGATAATTAGAAATCACTTTGTTAGAAATAAGTTAGTCTGCACTGATAATCTTGCGTTGGTTTGGTATTTTGGTTGAGAAAGCTGGGGATGGTGGTAAGAACCCATGAGTGGAGAGTTTAATCTGTGTTTTTAAGTTTTTCTTTTTTAGGTCTGAAAAAGGGAAAGCAGAGAGAAGCTGGTAGCTGCTGTTTGCATATCAATGGTAAAGGTGATCAGTGAAAATGCTGAGGAACAGTTCAGCAGCCTGCTTGTAGAAAGAAGCAGGCAGATAGGTGTGGCTACTTAAAGGTAAATTGCTATTGAGCTGTTTGGATCCTGCTTTGGAGTGAGAGAAGCAGGCCTGTATGTGTTTAAAGTCAGGCCTGTATGTGTTTAAAGTCAAAGTTGAAAAGCCTTTCTTTGGTCACCCTGTTTCAGTAGCAAATTCAATGTTTTTCTGTACTTCAAAGTTTTTCTGTACTTCAAAGTTCATTTTGCTACATTCTTTTTTATATTCTCTATTTTTCTACTACTTCTTTTAGTTCATCGAGAGCTTCTACCCTCTTGCTTTCCCTTTTTTTCCCTTGCTTCTCCTCTTCTTTGACCTCTTTGAGTGCTTTTATCACGTTGATTCTAAATTCTTTGTCTGACATGTAAAGCATGTCTTCCATGTCATTCATGTTGGTTTCTACAGATTGTGTATCCTTTGGGGATGAATTATTTTTCTTAGGGCTTACTTGATTCTTCCTCCTCCCTGTGTTTTCCTTTTCGACTTGCTCTACATATTGAGTGACAACTGCTCTGGTATTAGGCATGTTGAAGGCTATCTAGTTGTGGTTAGTTCTGCCTTTGTACTTTTGCTGCAGTGGTGGTTATATATTGTTTCTGTTGATTATTGTGGAGGACCAGTTCCTTTTCTGAGAGTGAATGTGTGACTAGGTGTGGTTTCTATTGTATTGTCTGTCTTCTTTATTGTTGTTTTCCCTCTTTTCAGCTTGATGAACCTTAAATAGCTCTTCGTGCCTCCAAGCATCTAGGCTTGCTGTAACACTCTTTTTGATTGGGGTTTCTTCAAGCTCTTGGTAGTGAGTGTCCTTGTTTCCTTAGTTTGCGCAGGAGCCGGGTGAGAGCTGGAGCCTTTAAGTTGGCTTACCCAGAACCAAACTACTTGATCTGCCCCTAGCCTGAAGACCCAGGGCCTGTTCAGTTGCAAATGGCAGTCCCACCCTAACTCCCAGGTCGGTTACGGTGACAACCAGGAGTCTTCTCTGCTGGCAGGGCGGTTCACCTGAGACCCCCCCAGCTGAAACTGGCTGCTTCTCTCTGCTGAGTTGGGTTTCCCAGCACCGGCAATCCTCTCTGGCACTTGTCGACACTCTGTAGGCGCCTGGTGAAAGATCTACCTCAAAAATGTTATCAAATTAAAGGTACTTGTGGCTTTGAAGTGTCATTCAATGTACCAGACTCAAGTTTTGTTACAGAAAGAGTAGAAAATGAGTAATTGAGGCAAGGTGATAGGATCTTAAAGACTGCTTCTAGGGCAGTCTTTGAATGATTTTTAAAAGGTAGAGAGCAGAAGTAGATCAAGGAAGTATTGGATGATTGACTGCTGGAATACTGGGTAGATTTGGGGAATATATTCAGGGGTAGTGATAGAACATGCTTTCACATACATGGCATCTTCAGAAAATGGCTATTCAGCTCCTCTGTTGAGTGGAGATTTTAGTATGCTAATAAGCTGGTGGCACCTTCAGGTCACTCAAATTTGGAACTACTCATGCTTTGAGTCCTTCTTGTGTTGGGGACCTGTTCAAACTGGATAAGGACCCTGGGACCTGATTTTGAAGATAAACTGGAATATTTTTATGGTGAATTATTCATACAACATTGTTTTGAGTAGATAAGTTCTTTAACTGCTTTGATGATGAGGAATTAACTGCCCTAACAATTTGCTTCTTAGTTTGCCAGTATACTGATTTGATAACAAAAAATATTCCTTTTGGTATAAGAATTATTTTGAACTGAAGGTAGCTAAAAAGTAGCAGATGTAGAAAGAGGTCTCTGCCCTCCCTGCATCAGAACATAAATTTCTCTTTTTGAAGATTTTCCCCTTCTCTCTTGTACCAGTGGGAGAAAAAGAGACATTATTGCTGGAGACAGAAAGTATTGTAATTGCTGGGCATGGTGGCTCATGCCTGTAAGCTTCAGCCTATGAAGCGGCCAGGGCTAGGGATCGTGGATCGAGTCCTGCCCGGGGCCGTAGTGAGACCTAGTTCCAAAAAAAAATAGCTGGATGTGGTGATGCGCGCCTGTAGTCCCAGCTACCTGGGAAGCTGAGGCAGGGGATTGCTTGAGTCTGTGGTACCCTGGGCAAGGTGAGCTTGCAGTTCCACTGGCAAAAATAGGGAGACCTAGTCTCAAAAAAAAAAAAAAAGTACTGAAATTAGTCTGTACTGAAATCTTACTAGGATAGTGTATAACTAACATTAGTTTCCCCCGTATATTCACCTTCACACAAATTCACATTCCTGTAAGCCTCAGCCTCTTTTCTTTTGTCTTGTCAATTTTCTAAAACTTTACTGCCCTTTGTTAAGAGTATTAGAAAAGTCCTTGGGTATACTATTTCTATGAGTTTCATTTCTTTTCTAGGGAGACCTCTGTGCTTGTAAAAAATTAAAATATTAATATCAAAATAAAATTTGTATGCCTTTTCTCCTATTATCAACTGTCAATTTAATTCAGTTTAATTCATGGCTCTCAGTTACTAAACTTAAGAAGGTAGAGGGAAAGGTTTTTTTGTCTTCTACAATACTTAGTTTTAGATAAGCTCAGGTTATATGAACAATCAGAGTTAGGGCTCTTGCTTTCTTGATGAGGAGATGAGGGCTTTCCACCTTTGGTCTCTTGCCAGAGAGTCATATTTTGAGGCTTCTGTTTATACTGTGCTAAGAAATTCCCAACTACATTTTTTTCCTGTAATACATGGGTTCCTTTGCCAGAAACTCTCAGGCTTTCATTTTTTTTTCTTTTTCATCTATTGAGCACATATGGATATTTAAATTTATATTCATAAAAATTGGCTAGTGGCTACTATATTGGACAGTGTAGATATTGAACTTATCTGTCATTGCCAAAAGTTCTGCTGGGTAGACTGCCTTAGGTTGTCCTAAAAAGATTTGAGTTGTAAATAGGCATAATAACACAGCTTCACTGGTGGCTCTTAGCAGTTTAGGTGACTGTTTTGACATCTCAATGAAATTTGCATTCACATAGGGTTAGCTACAGGAATAATAATCAATACTAAGTTGTTGCATATGTTTGGAAGATAATGAAATGGTAAAATATTAACTATCCATGTAAGACAGTAAAGAAAGCTATTAGACCTAGACATAAAGATGAGACGGTGTTAATGTAGTGTTCAGAGACTGGGAAATCAGCTATATATCTGCCATACTAGGGTGAATTGGCTGATCCTCATTGGCCAGGGAGGTGTCCATTTACTCCTGTGCCATTCCTGACCTGCCAAGTAAAAGAGCTCTCCTTGATCAAGAAGACATCTTGATGTCTCTTTCTGAAAAGCGACAATTGTTTTGACAATCATCTAAAAGTGATTTTGATGATTTAGAAAATTTTTCAGTATGCAAGTTTGGTCTCAATATTGTGTGGTTGGTAGTGCTGTTGCTAGAATAGGATGGGTTCTTGGTATTGCCTGTCAACATAGAAAGCTAATACACAGACAGGAATTGAATCTTTAAGAATTATTTTATTTAGAAATCTGGCTAATGATGTGAGGGAATGGCAGGTCTAACACCCTGAAGGGACCATTCTGACACCTGATCACCAGCTGCCCTTTTTACAATGAGTTAAACAAAGACAGTCATAAGCAAACAACCTATCACAAGAGTCTGTCACAGTTGATGTTTCTGGCATTTGTCACTTTCAGCCTGCAGAACTTGTTTTCAGTCTTCAGGTTATCTTGACCCAGGTGAATCCTGGCTTGCTGATCCTAGATAATTTCAGATGGTCTTAGTGCCTGCTATACTCATTCAGGCATCATCAGGGCAAGAATTCCAGTTGAAAGCAAGGGTTTTAGTGGAAAGAAAAGAGATCATTAGTCACACAGTATGTACATGCAGCCTATGCTGGGTATGCAGATTCCTGTACAAGGTCTGGTGCCTTCCCCATCCTCCCTACCACCCCACAGGAATTAGTTGCAATTATTCTGGTCTAAGAAATGGGACTAAATGGTAGCAAAATGATATATCTTTTCTTTTGTAGAACTGTCCTAAAGAATAGCTATAACTGAGGTTAAAAATGTTAAGCCTATGATACATCCTTTTATAAAATCTCAAGAGACCCTAAGAAGCTAAATAATCCTAAGGGTTAGATAAAATGAGTAATTCAACTTTCTTCAGTAAGCATTTTAAGACTTCTTTTTGAATGACAAATTTATTTTCTCTTTGTTACTCTATTCAGACTTATTCCCATAATGACTATTTATTGCATGACTTTTTAACATGATTCTTAAAATGTGAAATCAATGTGGACAATGATTTTTTTCTTTCTCCCGAAAACAACATGTTGACCAAAAAACATTCTATAAATACACCATAAAAAAGATATTTCAACACTATGGCTTTAGGCAGATATATCTTTAGCAATTTACTTGACATAAATTCTAGTCAAAAAGTGATCACATGGAACAGCTTCAGATTGCCCGCCATGTATGGATGAATCTGCAAAATAAGAAAAAAGGACAAGTACAGTCTCACTGAATTTTATGTATTTATTTTCAAATTTCAGATTATTACTAATATAAAAATGCTTTCATTCAACTATAATATTTTTCTAGATGAGAAAAAGTTTGACAATCTTATGTTGAAATATACACATCACAGTTTTCCTATTAAATCTAGTGGAAACAAAAATCCATGAAGAAAAGTCAAAACAAGCCAACAACCAAATTGAAGTACACAACCTGGAGGTGGGGGTGGGGGGGTGAGACAGGGTCAGGAAGGGGGGGTGAACGCCAGAGATCACAGAGATATGAAATTTTTATATAAATAAATGATTAATAAAAATAAAAAATAATAAAAAAAGAAAGCACACAAAAAAATAAATGATGTTGGAAAAAAAATAAATCTAATGGAAGCTTTTGTTTTCTCGCCTCTAAAAGCTCTTTCCTTAACAGCAGAGTTTTCAAGTACTAGTAAAAATAATTAAGCCAGGAATAGGTGTACTTCAAAACTAACACTTTTGACTGGAACACATAAATGACTACTAAGGCCTGTGGAAAATACTGCAGTTTGAGAAGTCATCACTGTAATTGAGAAATCTTGAGTGATTTTTTTGTTTCTGCCCAACATTCATTTAGGTAAAACAATTTTGCCATAAAGCTGTCAAATTTTCCACTTTGCTTTTCATTCTGCCACTTCTCATGAACTCCAAGAAGAGGAACAAATTAACTAGATAACCTATTTTTGCTAGGATTGGTTAATAATGCTTACCATTATTCTCATTCAAATTCACTAATGTTTGTGAAATAATTCAGATGGCTGAAGATTTTCCTTATTTTAAGTTATTCACTACTAGTTCTTATTTTCTGTGTATTTAATTAGTAATGTTTTGCTTTTTTTTTTTTTCAAGAAACTACCTTTCAACCAAAATATTTTTGGAAATCTGAAGTTTTTCCTCAGTTCACTTGTTTCCTAGCTTTTTATTTCTTTAAAAGAAAACAAGGCCCTTTTTGATACTATAAACACTATATATAACTTTATAGTATTATAATCTATAAAAATATGACTAATAATTTTCCTTTACTAATTTTTTAAGCCATGATTTCAATACTGGATTTAAAAAAATCCTGTTTAGTACTTCTGATATATGCAAATATGTCTCTGTATATTGGTTACCTGAGATAGATTTTGTAAGCTCAGTAACTTGGATGAGTATTGTGGGTGAGTATAAAATATGCTTTGCTTCTCTATATATAAGTCTTCATGTATGCAAAAAATACTTACTTTCACCAGAATTAAAGGTCATTTATTTGTCCATTTATTTGTACCTTTAATACCACACTTAAGAAAAGATTGACAAATAGAAAACCAACTGATCTCAGTTACTTAACTGATAGGGTAGGAAAGTTAAGGTTAATGGGTAATAAGATAAACTATGACTTCTTGTATAAAGATTATTGAATAGCAGTTTTGGGTCAAAAATATGAAACATAAATAAAATTGATAAGACCCCTAGCAAGGCTCACAAGGAAAAGAAGGGAGAAAACTCAAATAAACAGGGTCATAAATGAAAGAGGAGAAATAACCAACATAGCAGGAGTCCAAATGAAAATTAGAGACTACTATGAACATCTATGTGCAAACAAATATAAAAACCTGGATGAGATGGGCAAATTCTTAAAATTATGCAACCACCCAAAATTGAACAAAAAAGAAATAGAGAACTTAAACAGACCAATCACAAGCAATGAACTTGAAGCAGTCATCAAAACTTTCCCTAAAAACAAGATCCTGCACAAGATGGTTTCACAAATGAATTCTATCAGTCAAAGATGAAATGATGCCTGTAGTACTAAAACTCTTCCAAAAAAATTGAGAAAGAAGGAAAACTGCCAAATACATTCTATGAAGCAAACATTACACTAACACCAAAGTCAAACAAAGATAGCATAAAGAAAGAAAATTATAGATCAATATCCTTAATGAACACAGATACAAAAATTCTAAACAAAATCTTGGCAAATTTAATCCAACAAAGCATAAAAAGAATTATTCAATATGACCAAGTGGGATTTATCCCAGGGCATAAGGATGGTTCAACATCAAAAAATCAATCAACATAATCCATCACATCAACAAGGAGAAAAACAAAAAGTATGATCATACCAATAGACACAGAAAAACATTCAATAAAGTTCAGCATCCATTCATGATGATGAAAGTCCTTGAAGAAATCAGAATAAAAGGATCATATCACAGCATCATAATAAAAGCTATTTATGACAAAACCACAGCAAACATCATCCTTAACAGAAAAACAAATCATTTCAGTTAAGATCTAGAACTAAATAAGAAAACCCACTCTCACCAATACTTTTCAACATAGTACTGGAAGTTCTGGGTAGGGAATTAAGGTAAGAGAAAGATACAAATAGGGAAAGAAGAAACAAAGCTGTCATTATATGCAGATGTTATTATACTTTATGTAGAGAACCCCAAAAAGTCCACAGAAAAACTAGTTGAAATAATAAACCCGTTCAGTAAGGTAGTAGGTTACAAAATCAACACACAGAAAAATCAGTGGCCTTTTTATACACAAAAATCAATCAGAAGGAGAAATTAAAAAAAACAAACCATTCCATTTACCATTACACCAATGAAAATTAAATACCTGGGAATAAATCTAACAAAAGACATGAAAGAGCTATACAAAGAAAACTATAAAACATTGTCAAAAGAAGTAGAAGACATAAAGAAATGGAAAGACATTCTCTGCTCATGGACTGGAAGAACTAAAATCATCAAAATGGTCATTATACCAACAGCAATCTACAGATTCAATGCAACTCCAAAGCATTCTCTAAAGAGATGAAGCAAAAATTACTGAAATTCATATGGAATAATAAAAGACCTTGAATATTCAAAATCCTCATCACCAAGAGAAGAGAGAACAGAAGTTTTACAACCCCACACTTCAAATTACACTACAAAGCCATAATAATTAAAACATCATGGTACTGGAACAAAAACAGAGAGACATACACACCTATGGAACAGAATTGATTACCCAGAAATAAAGCCACACATATATGGTCAACTAATTTTTGATAAAGGTCAACTAATTTTTTGACAAAAAACATACATTGGAACAAGAATAGCCCCTTCAATAAATGATGCTGGGAAAACTTGACTAGTATATGCACAAACTGAACATAGACTAGTCCCTCACACCAAGTATTAAAATCAACTCAAAATGTATAAAAGACTTGTATGTAAGACCTAAAACCATACGAAGATAGAGGAAAATATGGGCAAAACACTCTAAGACACTCCAGAAACCCTTTTTGGGACATATCTACAAATAGTAAATAAATGAAGGAAACATAAACAGCTGGGATGAATCAAATTAAAAAGTCTCTGTGCAGCAAAAGAGTCAATAACCAAAATAAAAGGAGACCCAACCAACTAGATGAAAATTTTTGCCCTCCATACAAATGATAAGGATCAGATAACAAAGATCCTCAAAGAGCTCACACAACTCAACAGAAATAAGACAAAACCCCAGATAAAAAATGGGGAGAAGAACTAAAAATATACTTCTCCAACGAGGAAATAAATATGGCCAATAGGAATATGAAAATATGCTCAACATCGCTAAATGAGGGAAATGCATATCAAAACCACAATGAGATACCTTGTTACTCTAGTAAAAATCCCATTATAAAGGAAAAAAACAGGCAACAACAAAGGTTGGCTAGGATGTGGAGAGAAAAGAACACTTTTAAACTGCTGGTGGGATTGCAAACTGATCCAGCCACAATGGAAAGCTGTGTGGAAGGCTGTCAAACTGCTGAAAATGGGACTACCATTTGATCCAGCAATTCCACTTCTGGGAATTACTGCAGCATTATTTAAAATAGCCAGTATATGAAAACAACCCAAATGCATACAAACTGATGAATGGTTGAAAAAATTGTGGTGTATTTACACAATGGAATATTATTCTGCAATCAAAAACGAAAATATGATGCATTTGTGATAACATGAATGGACCTAGAAGGAATCATGTTAGCAGAACTAAGTCATAAAGAAAAAGACAAAAACCAATGGTGTCACCTATAGTTGGGAGATAGGGTTAAACAAAAGGTCAAGAAAAAGTCAAAATAAGCCAACAATGGAACTTGAACAAGCAACTTGATTTTCACAAGAAGATCAAGATGAAGGTTCATGGGTGATAAGATGGAGGAAGAACACTGAGAAATACAATTATGTAATATACATATGTAAATATGAAACAACAAAATGACTAATAAGAATATGAAATATCATGAATTTAATCAAAATAAAATGTAATAAACAATCATATCACATTGCTTGCACAAACCATTAAGTATTGATTTATGAAAATGTATGTTATCTACGCTAGTAGGAATTTTATTTATTGCATTTATTTAGAAAATTATGTGAAGAATATTAGTGAATATTAAATTAAATTGTGAAGTAATTTCATCTTCTTAATTCTGATATTAATTTATTTGGGTGCATTTTGAAGCTTGAGTGTTTGGATTATAAGTGTTTAGGTTGTACCCATTTTAACTACAAAAGGAAGGGTCCAAAATATTTGACTTTTATTTGGTTAACAGACCAAAATATATCTATTTCTAGGGAAAACTTTTAGGAAAGACATTAGGATTTTTATTGACAGACTTATCTGTCTAGTTTTTATATTCCTTCACTGTTGTAATTTTTGTTGAGAAAACAATATTAGCTGACTAATTCTAAGCGATATTTCAATTATTTTTTAAATTTGTGGATATGAATTTTCTGAATTTATTCTTTTAAAAATTTATTTTAAGCTTATTCAATAATCATTATTAAATTATGCAAGTAACTACAGTGTAATACTAAAGAAAATATTTGAATAAATTATTTACTCATACTTTTATAATGAAATATAATTAATTATACACTCAAACAAGTAGAAAATCTATTGCTTGTTCAATACTTTGGATTCTAAAAAATAGAACTATTCCATTTTCATTGCTGTTTCCTTAAAGACTTTGAGCTGTCACTATATAACATTAAGAGATATATAGAAAATGAACATCTTTAGACATTTGAAAAAGAAATCAGGAGATTACTCCTTGTCATCTTTGGGTTAGGTGAAAATGGGAGAAAGGAACTGACTTTGAATTAAGAGTGACCCTGCTAGTCATGGTGCTTTCAAGAATAAATCCCATTTAATCATTTCAACAGTCTTTTGAAGTAATTATTATCTCCATTTTCCACAGGAGAAACTGAAGTTCATTGTGGTTAATTAGTTTGTCCAAGATCATACAATAAATTGTAGAGTTAACCTTCAGACACAGTTATGTTTGTTACCATGTTTTCTATACCGTAACATGGTATCATTGCTTAATTATTGAGAAGGTATCTTTAAAGTAAATTTTGACAATGCATAATGTCATTTAAGTTTCACAAAATAAAAATTCACTTTCAAACACTAACCCAAAACTGTAGACTGGAGAAACTTGTCCAACTTTCCAGCTTGTTTGATCTACCCTATTTCTCCTCTATGAGCCCATTTAGTCTTCAGTACAATCTTTCAGTTGAACAAAATGAACTAGACATTATTTCTCTCTTAGGAACCAGGCAACTGGAGGAGAGAGATAAAGTGACTGGCCTAAGGTAGCATACAGAGAAAAGACAGATTGACCGGGATTCTAACTGAACTCTTTTACCTGTATATCTAAAGTCTTTTTTTTCATTGCATCATAGTGAAGACACGTGGGAGAGTCTACCAATCTTGAGAGAATTAAACAGCTTCTAAGAAAAGCCAAAACTGATGCATATTCTAGACGATATGGTGGAATCCATTTTGTTGAACAGTTAATAATAATGCTAATAGATATTAACATTTACTGACTTATCACTAAACATGTCATCATCGCTAATTAATCTTTACAACAGATATTCAAATTTTTTTTATTTTGGAAATGGAGAACTGTAATCTTTTAGAGAGTAAATAATTTGCCCATGTTCACACATTAGGAGGAACTAAGCATTAAATAAAAAACAATGTCACTCTAAATTTCTTGCAAGCAACCACTATACATATTAGATCTTTAACCTTTTACAGTTAGTCATTCTTCTCAATTATACTCTGTATTCTAATGCTATCATCTGGATGTAAACCCTTTAAATCTTCATAATGCCATGTTGATATCTTTATTTTGAAGGTATCTCTTTATATTTCAGTTCTTTTCTTTTTTTTGAGACTAGGTCTTGCTATTTTACCTGTGGAACTTCAGGCTCACGTTACTTGGGGTACCACAGACTCAAGCAATCCCAGCCTCAGCTTCCCAGTTAGCTGGGATTACAGGTATGTGCCACCACACCCAGCTTAATTTAATTGTAACTAGGTCTTGCTACATGCCCCCGGCGGGACTCGAACCAGGATCCCTGACCCTGGCTGCAGTTTCCTAGGCTGCTGCTTACAGGCATGTGCCACCATGACCGACTATTTTTAGGTTATTTTCATAGTTATTCTTTTATTTTACATTTTAAACTTCCCAAGAACTTGTCAGAGGTCTGAGTTAGCCAAGGGACTTCATAGTGTTCCACCAATCCCAACTTGATGAGAGTCCCAACATCTTATGTTCAATTTTGAGATCCACGGGAGTTCAGATTTTGATACTTGGGACCCTCTTTGGGCAAGCAAGGATTTAATGTAGTATGACGATATTGAGTAGTTACAAAAGGCTCCACTGGAGCTTAAGGAGATCATTTTAAAATACTGTTGCATTTGCTTTTACAGTCTTGATAATTGTAAGTCTAAAATAATGAGAGCTAAATCCTCTACTCTTTTTCATTAGATTAAATCAATGAGGATAACTTTTACAAAATCCAATTGGGAAAGTCCAAGGGAGATGAATAGCTAAAAAAGAACAATCTATGATCATATTACACTTCATCAACGCTATAAATATATTTAATGGCTTTTCATTACTCACTAATTGTGAACAAAATCCTCACCAGGATCTCTAAGTCTATGGATGTTGTAGCCTTTTCAGATTTCCTTACCATTTTCTCATTTCCTACAACTTCCCAATGCATTCTTTTGCCACAAAGTTTTGCACATTTTCTTCCCTTTATCTGATTGCAGCATTGTCTTTTCAACTTTATAATGAGTTTAAAAACTTATATTTTAATCAATTATTTCAGCAGCAGTCTTTGTCTTAGTTAAATTAAAATCTCTCAGAAAATGCATAAATATTAAAAAAAACTAATTAAAGAGACAAAGTAATTCAGAGAAATGATAGAATTGTCACAAGTCACTCTGTGATTATCTAATGATTATTCAATGAATACTACTATTGGACATATTACTTAATTTGGTAACCTCATTTTTTGAGCTCTCTCAAAAAAATTGAAGGTTGAAACAGCTGGTGACCCAGTAACGTGTATTTAGATAAAATATAACTGGTGACTTGTCCTTGTACTTTTTATCTTCTGCACATGGAAAAGGTGTGAGATTATTCAGGGAGTGTGACTGGGTAATTATGTTTGTGGGGAGCTGTCTCTGAGACTTCCCAGTTCCTCCTAACCTAATAATTTTCCAAGCTGGGTTGGTGGAATCATCACAGACTCACTAGGAGAATCTTGGAATTCCTGTCACAAGCAGTCAGAATTGTGCCTATTAATATTTAACCTGGAGTTTACAGTTACCTACCAGGAGTGCTAACACACACTGAAACTAGCAGACTTCAGCTTTTACAATTACTACTAGAACTCTTGGATGGCTGGTTTTGCAGGTTTGTACTTTTCACTAATCTCACATAGTGTGACCTGTTTTTGCATGATTGTTTTTTCTTTTTGAGCTTGGATACCAGTTATTACCTTATGGTAGGATTTTATAGTTTAAGCTTTTTCATTTTTAGTTAAATGTGGTATTGAACTATTGTAAAGTTCAAATGAGATAATTAGTTTCACTTTACAGACTGACACCAAGAACAACCTCAAAATAATTGGTTTGTAATACTGTTGTTAGTAAATGTTTGTTTGCTGGCTCAGGTACATTCATTTATCAAAAATATTTAACAACTGCTGTGGCATTGGTTCTGACCAATTGCAACAAATAGACTCAAGCATTAGCCCCTTAGTGTCTTGGAGTCATATGTCTTTGGAGTCATATGAAAATGGTGGGTGATTAGGGAAGTTAAGGGAATCACTGGAAGGTCAAGTCAACAACTGGTATGAAAGTATTTTGATGTTTTCTTAATTGCTGAAAGTTATATTTTGATATACATCAGAAAGAGTATGAACATGCTTCTTTTCTTTCTCACATTTTTATTTCTATTTTGTGAATTTTATTTCTATTTTGTCATGATTAGTCATGTTTCTCAAACTTAAAAAAAGTGCACATTCTTTTTTTTAATTAAAAATTAAATTTTAAAATAACATTTAAAAAATATCCACAGGTGGTATGTAAAATTCCCATCTTTTCAGACTCTCCAATGTTCTCAATTTATATGTTATATTATATTTATAAAAATCAGTAAATTAGCATTGATATATTATTAACTTATAATTTGAAAACTTTATTAAATTTCTATCAATTAAATACAATATTGTTTCCAAGATCTTAGCACTTTGAAATACTGGTGAGTTATTTTAAGTTTGTCACTCAATTTGGGTTGGCATGATACTTTCTCATGATTAAATTCAGTGATGCACTTTTGGCAAGAGAATCACAGAAATATTTTTGTGTCTTCAGTACCTCACATGAGGAAGCACATGATAACAATTTGTACCATTATGCCTGAACTCAACTTTTATCACCCAATTAAAGTGGTGTCTGCCAGGTTTCTTTGGTGTAAAGGTACTATCTCTTTTCTATTTTTAAAAATTCTTATGAGGCAATGTAAATATCCTCTTTGTCATACACTTTTGCCCACAAATTTTAGTATCAGTCTATGACTTTATCCTGAAAACATTTTTTTCTGTGGTATTTTACAAATGTTGATTTTCTATTTCTATCTCCTTTGAACCCATATTCATTGAAATTCTCCTTTAAAGAAAGATAAGCTTTCTTTTAGACTCTACTCTGATTTAGTCTTCCATTTATTTACATCAATCTGCTTTTGTGGATTCTTATCCTTTATTTTAATCCTTGCTATCATTATACCTTTCTCATCATTTTAATTGCTACATAATACTTCACTGTTGGATTTTCCTTAATATTTCTTTTCTATGTATGGGCATGTAGGTTGTTTCTAAAATTTTACAACTGTAGAAAGAATAACTTTCACATGTGCATTTCTGTACATCAATCTTTCTGAAGAAAAAATCTAACTGGTATCATTTAGTTATAAATATGACATAAATATATATATATAAACATGTGCATATTTATATAGCATTAGGCTTTATTTTTATAGTGCTAACACAATTAGAAAGCGATAAAAATTGTATATTAAATGTCAACCAAACCATGAGACAAAGTTCAAATTAGTAATATTAATTGCACAGTAGATTGCCCATATTCTAGATTTTTGTCTTTGCCTGAAAAATAATGCAATTGCTTCTCCTTTCCACATATTTCCTGGAAATGAAAGTCCTAGTTGTTCTAATAGACTCACATTTAGATTTTTTGATAAATCTATTTTCTAAATTGTCCTCTGTGTTTACTATTATACCACAATTGGAGGCATGCCATCAGGTGTAAATTTGTTGTAAATTTGAAATTGAGCAGTGGTTTCTGGCAAGACAGGCTGATGCTGCCTAGTGAAATTCATCATCAACCCGTTATCTAGTGCTTTCATCCACTAATGAGTATTATTTGAACCAATTATTTCACTTGGGTTGCAAAATAGTGTTCTTACTCTTTTGACATTAGCTAGCATGCCTTTATAAAGAAAAATTTTCTCCTATGATTGATTAGAACTTTCATTAATATATCAATCGTATGTAAAGGAAATTATATGTATTGTGTTTTATTTCTATAGATGTATCTGTGTATATTTTATTCAATATTTAATCTCATGATGGTTTTAGAGACTTGTCATTAATTCAACTACACACTAATATTAACATTTCAAATACACATCAAAAGAGAATCCTGTACTGCTAGGTGGCATAGTGTTTTCTTCCAAACCCATCCTTAGAACTGTTCTAAGTTTTTGTAGATTTATCACTTTAACCCTTTAAGGTGTGCAAGGTGATAGAAATAATCTTTATTGTCATCTTGCTATCCAAAGAGATAGGAAACCAAATTAGTTGTTTGATTAACACCTATCATTTCTGTTTTGTCTACCAGTTATCTCCTTCTGGAGGGAAATATCCAGCATTTTTGCACCACTGCTCCTAAAGCAGCTCTGCTAACAGATGGTGACTTGGAGGAATCCCATAGTTCATCATTAAATGTGAATGTCAAAATTTCGGAACATATTGTGAGGAAATTGTTTAATTTTTTCTATTCTGAGGTTCTAACTTAGTTAAAAAAGATAGAAGTGTTTTAAGTTAGTGTTAAGAACATTTTAGGGAAAGAAATATTAAAAATATGCCAGGTCTCTGTTCAGAGACCTGATTTTATGGTACCAGCAAGTGCTATTTTTCACTCTTTGTAAGTCTAAAGTCAAACTTTGAATATATTCTGATCTTCCTTGGTATCACCGATATCCCAGTCAAAACAGGCAAATCTATCTGTATTTGAACTTGTCCAAAGGCTGTCAAAGATAAGTGATATTTGGTTTCTCTTCAAAAACCTTTAAAGTGTAACACATTGCCAAAAGTCAAGTGAGTGACCTTTTTGATGTGTTAAGTGCTTCTAAATACATATAAGACTTTATGATGAAAGTTCATGGGTATTAACTGAATTCCCTACTTTTGTGGCAATATTCTGCTCCAACTTCATTTGGGGTTCTGCCACACTGCCATTTGCACATCTCTAATACGTCAGGCATGTTCCTGTCTCATGGCCTTTGCACATACTTTTACCTCAGCTTGCAATGATTTTCCTCCAAAGCATGGAATTATTCCACACTATAGGTTAAATAGTATCTTAGAGAAACTGTCTCTGAACATAGCTTCTTTCTCTCTATTCTGTTACTTTGTTTTATTGCTTTTCATAGCACTTGAAATTTTGTTTAATCATTAAATGTTTTTTCCATGAGAATGTTCTCTGTATTCTCAGGACATGGGACAATGTCTGGAATTTAGCCAGCACATATACAAGTCAGAATTGTTATTTGGTTCTCAGTTAGTAGAAAACGGAGCCAAGAAAGCCTTTAAGTAAAAGGGACATTTGCTGGTATTTTTAAGAAGCCCGAGTGCTGTTACGGTGGTTTCAGACTTTTTTCTCTGCATCTGCACTGCCATCTTTTGGTGAGTTGCTCTTTTGCCCTTATGTTTTTTTGCTTTTGTGATATAAAGATGATTGCCTAAGTTCCAGGCACTGTTTTATGATTTTGGGATAGGGGGACAGGGCAGAAGCTTACACTAGTAATATTTGTTCATTTTTGTCAGGTGGTGGAGATGTTTTCCCTACCTCACCAGGTAACTTTTGCTAGCATCTCACTGACTGGAACTGTATCAGATGGGTACCCATAGATGAAAGGGATTTTAGAAGGTGAATATCAAAATACCTAAATACGATAGTAGAGATAAACAAAGAGGAATTGTTTTTTGGGATAGTTAGCTAACAGTATCTACTATAGTCAATAAAAGTTTATTGAATGGACGACTGTTAACCAAAATGGCAAGAGTTGTTTTAGCTCAGGAGTGCAAAAAATAGTTCAATATTAACTTAAATGAAGAGCTTGGATTTTTGAACAATTAACTAAACCTAAACCAAGTAATCAGAATCAAGTAAAATGAAAAGCATGTGAAATAAAAAGCTTAAAAAAAAAAAAAGCATGTAGTTACTGTTTTGTGAAGGACAAACTTCTTAGGGAGGTCATTTGACCTATAGATGAAATGAATCAGCAGAACTAAATTTGGGATTTTAGCTCATGAAAGTGAGTAACTTCATTTCTTTAAGTCTCAGGTTTTTATCATCTTTTAAATGAAAATAATGAATTTCACTCATACCTAAAAGGCTTAAATTTAAAAATACATGCAAGATAGTATAGTTTAATATCTAGTAATTTACTGAAAAAAGTCCAAATTTACATATAAAACTAAGAAAAAATACAATCATTCAGATTTCTTGTTATTAATTAGTCCTGAAAAAATAATATTCTGCTTGCGTGATCCTTAGTCTTTAATACCTCTCAGGATTTGATCATATTTTCATGTTCCTTTTATACTTCTTTCCAAAGTGGCAAAAATATTTGAGTGGATTACAAGGGACATTAAAGGCAATTCTACTTAAAAGAACAAATGAGTTGAATAGCTTAAATTATGAAATTTTATGAGACTAATGCAAAACTGTAATCTTGTCATTAGCTTTTTGTGGTTCATTAGTTACAGTGCTGAGAAACTAAACACCACCTGAGTAAGAACACACTAGATTATTTTCTGTAGGCATGTCTATCTTGATATAGTGCTGACTCTGTTATTCTTGTGTCTAATGTATTCAAGTTGGCGTAGAAGTGAAAGACATAATTCTCATTACATGTGCTAAGCCAGGCAGCAAGGGAAACAAGCCTGACTAAATGCTTGGATTTCACCCAATGGTGCAGCAAACTAATGTTGTTTCTGAAAATGAAAACTGTGTCTGTATTTGTCAGCTGGAAATATCCAGGGCTTTAGAGAAAGTATGCAATAAATGGAGGATACTGTTCACTTAGTTAACCCCCTTTAATTCAAAGGCACTGAGATGAAGTTCTGTGTGAATAATAAAGGTGCTTATTGTTACTAACAGAACACTTGGGTGATTTTATGCTGAAGGACACTTTGTATGACATTTTTTAATTTTAACTTGAGCAGTTCTTGGCAGGATCAGCTAATAAAATTAGATTTTTAGAAAAGTTCCAGAAATTGTTCTAATAGCTCTTATAGGTCACTTGTATTGTCTATAGTTTTTTGTTTTTAAAAATGGCATCTTTAAGAGCTAGTTGCCTTTTCTTATTTGTTAAAATTTTGAACTTGATATTTTTTTCTTTGCTCAAGAAAAATCATAACACTATATTTATAGCTAAAGTTACTCTTATTTTAAGTACTGACCTGATTTTAAAATAATCATTTCACAAGTGCACAATTCTATTTCCTTTTCTGCTTAAAAACTTTCCCATCTTGTTTCTTATATATTACCTCCCCATTCTCTAAACTTGTAAAGTGGCTAATTATTAGAATATGTGATAGTTCAAAATCCTTTTTAAAATCATTGTCTTATAAAAGCACAGGTTTTATTCAGACCTCACAATGAAAATTAATTTCCATAAGACATTCCTTATGTTTCTTGAAAATGTAAAATAAAGTCACAAATGAATATTGTATGAAAATCATTAATTGTACATAAATACTCAGTACTATTTACAACCCTTATGTTTTCAGGTAATTTTCACTTCAGATTAATTTAATAATTTTATCTTTTCTGTGCCTAAATTAACTCTCTTTTCTAGATAAGTTATTCTGGGATTTCATGCATATTTGCTATGACAATAAACATTTTATTTAGAAAATGGGAAAGACACATATATTCTTTGATATCTTTAAAAGATGTCTCTAAATATATCTTTTATGTTGTAAAGTGTTTGTGAAATTATGTATGGTTCCCATTCATTCTGGAAGTTTCAGAGTAATGGCTGAAATGGTTGTTAAAGCGGCTTATTGTAATTCTTTGGAGAATCTTGAAAGTCAGAATCAATATATTGCTGTGTGTCTGACTTGAAGTTGCAGAATTTCTTATGAAGACTTATAGGGCTGGTCTTATAGTAGTGTTTTAACACATTTAGTTTTTAACAGTCTTTTGTCACTACTTCAAAATTCTTTAGTTTATGGTTCATTTGGAAGGGACTGTAAAGATTCAGTCTGGACACATATTTAGTTATCTTTATTCAGTCAACAAGTTCTTATGAGCATTCACACTCATCTATGGTGCCTAAGGCATTCTCCTGTTTTTTATCATCTATACTATCTAAGAGAATTTCTGAAATGTATATTGAAACCTTGTGATAAACTGCCTAAGCTATTCAGGCTGATGTGAGTGAAGGTCAAGGGAGGAGATAGGTAAACATTATTGTATAAGTATGAATATGAATTGTGAGGTATGTATATGAGTTTTAAGATAAAATACTTTTGCAGGCCTGAAGATTTTAGACTTACATTTCTAATTCTCATCAAAAATTTTGGATATAAGCATGGGGACAAATCTAATGTATTTTAAATACTCAAGAAAAAAATAAAGCTTTAAAAAGTCAGAACATCAGTATCTCTCATGATATTTTTCTTTTCCACAGGCAGCTTATGGAAAGCTTTGTCCTCTCACCCTTAATATCATAACTTTGGGGAATTTCTCTATACATTCTGCCTCAGGGCAAAAACCAGCATCTTTGTTTGTCTTTTGCAGATACCTTGTCTCAGAAACATTCTTTCCTTTTCTGCAGCCTAGAATTGTCCTTTGCTTTCTGAACTCAGATTTCACAGGGACTCTCAGGGACTCAGATTTCCATTTTTCTGACAATGCTGGTTTGGAATAAATAGCTTACTTCTTATCCTCTAGGATCCATACTTATCAATAAATAAACCACAAATCTATATTGATGAACATAATTTGAAATGTTCTTATTACATGCTTTTCATATCTAAGAAAAAATGTATAGTTTAAGAATTACTTCAATAATAGATATTATCTAGTAAGATATTTTGGCTTTACCAGATTTGAAGAGCTTAAAGAAAAAAATTTAATCTTTAGGCTATGACCCTGCCTGGGATTTTAAAACTCCTACATTAATTCTGAAAAAAAAAAAAAAAATGTTTTCAAGCAAATAGTCTACCTATAATTTGCCTGTATGTGCCAAATCCATTAAAATATCAGCAATAGTGTGGAGCCAAGTTTCCAAGGGCTTGCTGTTGTGCTAAAACACAGCCTTTTAAAATTAAACAGATTTATTTAATACTAGGATGAACAGAACAATAGGACTCTCAGCAAGAGACAAGTGGAGAACAGGTGGCACTGAATTATATAATCAGTATGCCAAATGAAGGTTGATGATATTACTAAATCACAAATATCAGTCAGTGTGGGAACCTTAAAATGTGTCAGACTCTTGGAGTTGATAAAACCCTGGCAATACACCTTCCTGTAAGGGTGCTGCTATTTTGCTGTGCAACGTTTGGATGTAAAATATTGAATACAAGTGTCAGGAGGGAATGCTGAGTACATAATACCTTTTGTTTTAAATTATCTTTACTCAGATATCATTTTCACACCATAAATTTTATCCATTTAAAGTATACAGTTCCAATTTTTGTGTGTATTTATAGAGTTGTGTTCATTTTTAGAACATTGTCATTATCCACAAACAGAAACTCTGTGCTCATATAAAAGCCTTTCTTCATTTCTCTTCAACTCCTCCAGGCCCAGGCAACTACCAGTTTATTCCCACCCATACAGAATAGCCTTTTCTGGAATTTCCATACAATGAAGCCATATAATAAGTGGTTTTCTGACACTGGTTTTTTAACCATATTTTTTTCTCAAGGATTGTGTAGGTTGTATCATGAATTAGCAGTTCATTTTATTTATCCTTTCATCAACTGTAGAGATGCAATTTTTTCTATAATAAAATGAAAGGAACTTATAAAAGCTTTGTTAGGCTTATACAGGAGGTAAAATGATTAAACAAAATAGTGGAAAATTGGAATCTGGGTTGTGAAAAATGATTTTCTTAAAAGAATGCAAATGTCTAATATCTTATTTAAAATTTTCTGCAGTGTTATTATGTCCCCTCTTTCACTGTTACTTCCAATGTCCTTTGGAAGTCACCTACTGACTGCTATCTCATATGAGCTGTCCTAAGAGCAGGAAGAGAAATCAAAAGTCAGGTCATGTTCCATGTTTGGGTTGACAAAAGTGAACATGACTTATAGTTATCATAGAAAGCAGAGAAAGAAAATGAATCAAAAGCAGGACATAAAGAAAAGTATGTTTCTTGAACTTCACAGAACTCCTAAGGAAAGATTTGGAAATTTCATAGACCAAGAACAAGAGCTTTGGTGCTGTTATTTATATCTTTAGGTGCAGACAGCTAGCATCCAAGGGCCATATTCAGTGAATCTTTGCTATGAAATATGGCTAATAGTTTTTAGACAATGTGGTTATCTTAAATAATAAGTGAAAAAATGGTGTCATTTAAAAAAATCTATTTTTTCCCCTGGATATATGATCTTGATAGGCCATGAAAATCCATAGTGTTGGGTTTGGCTTAAAGAATAGGAATAAATACAAGGAGTACACAAGTAATTAGTTATTCATGTTTAGAAATAAGAGTTTGCAGTATTTAAAGCTGGATTATTGTTTCCAGAAAGACTTCACTAAATTTCTTTATTTTTCTCTTTTAGCTTATCAAGGTTTAGGCTTGGTGACTGGTGTTGTGTGTGAAATGTGGTAAGAAGAGTAAGTGGGCAGAAATGGTTCCTTCAGATCATGGAAAGGAAGCAGGAAAGAGGATGTTGAAGCCAAACATGGATGTTCTATAGAGGGAGGGATGTGAGCTATGTGAGCTATTGACAAGGAGAGAGGAGAATTCTTAGAACTAAGCTTTTTTCCTCTCTCTTTGTGAGGACTCTTATAAAGGTTATCTTTGTGTTCCCTTAAAGACAACCTGGGGCATAGCCATATGAAAGTAAACCTGATACAAAGTGGAGTATTCCTAGAGTGAGGAATTGAAGTCTACATTTTCCATGTGGTATGGCCTCTAGATTTCTGTTCAACCTGCCAAAGGAACCTCCATCAAGGCATGGTTGGACCCATGGGGTAGGAGATAGTCAGAAAATCAGGCAGAGGATCCTGGGCCTGTAGCTAACTAGATAGAGCTGAAGGAACAGAGTCTGTAAAGGGGAGCAGGATCTGAGATGCTATGACCTAATGGTATGTCAGAGCAGTTTGATGCAGTCAAACTGAATGGCTGTCTAGGAACTGTTTCAATGTATTGAATGAGAATAAGCTTTGTACAAGATTGGGAATTTATCAATACTATCCTTTTCCTCTCCCTTCCACTCCTCTCCCCTCCCTTTCTTCCCCTCCCCTCTTCTTACTTATCTTTCTATCATCCATCTGTCCATCAACTGTCATTCATCATCATTATCATCATCATCATACATATTTTTGTTTACCAACAGGCAGAAACAGATTAGAATAATATGGATGAAATAAAGAGATTATATTTTTCTTCATATGAGAAAAGTTTGTAAATTTAAAGTTTAAGTTACATTTAACATAAGTTTAAAGTTTGAGACTCATCTATCTATCTATCTATCTATCTATCTATCTATCTATCTATCTATCTATCTATCTATCTATCTATCTATCTATCTGTCTGTCTGTCTGTCTGTCTGTCTGTCTGTCTGTCTGTCTGTCTGTCTGTCTGTCTGTCTGTCTGTCTATCTGTCTATCTATCTATAAATATTATCAGTTATTAGAATGCACTTTAGTTCTGGTACTAATTAAACCTTTCTCATTAGGTATTTTGAAATGTTGTTTGGAATAGCCAAAGAAAATTTCTACATTCCTTTTGTCATCTTATTTTCCTCTCTCATTTAGTGATTATTTTCTAGACCCTAAAAAATGACTGGCTGGCCATGCTGGTCTACTGGTTATGAAAAGGAAAATTCAAAGGAGGTAGCTTTCTGTTTTGAGTTGGGTTTTCATTTCCATAATAACTTGAAATACTCTGATAATACTAATTAAAATTTTTTTTAAAGATTGCATCTCTGACATCTATTATTTAAAACCATGTAGGGTAACATTTCCCCACTGCATTCTGTTAGTACTTTGATTGACGTATTCAACAAGAAATTAATTACAAAATTTAGACTATATATTTATATTAAAAATCCATTTGTGGTTTATATAGACATGCTACAAGTTGTTTCTTAATCCTTGAGAAAATCTTGAGAGGTTGTTGTGATTTGGTCTAAGCTCCTTAAATCCTGGGTCTTTCTTTAACACATGAAAGACACTGATGATGATTCTCAGGTCTCAGGACTTTACAGATCTTTACAAAGAGATCAAGTATGTAACGCACCTGGCACATAACATAATCTCTAAAAAATATAAATTTATTTGCTCACTGTTTAGTTCCATAACATTTTACACTTCAAGCAATTATCCCCATGACAATTGTTCCAATACAACTGACTAAAATGTTCATTCATTCTCCTTCTGGAAGTGCTATAGATAGTTTTCTATTACTACTGGCTTATTTTCAGGTCACTAGTTTGTCAGATTCATCTCTTAAGGATTCTCTTGCAGTAGAAAAATTAATAAAGTTCTCAGATTAGTTTCTAGAAGACACTGTAAATAGAATATATTCAAAGTTTTTTTTCAGTGTATATACACTCCTTAGTTGATTGCATGTATTGTCTGTGGCATTTGAACATAGGGAAAATGCTCTACTTTAATGTTGTTTCTTAGGCTAACCAGATTTGATTTATATTGTTTTAATGTGTAGAGATCTTGCCATATTGAGATTTGTCAACTCCCAGCTAGTGTGATAAAATGTTTGCAATGCTTCACTTTTGCTTCATTTGTCTCTTTTGCTACTTTTTTTATTCCCTTTTACTTTCTGATGTATCTCTTGGGTTTGGATTACAAATCTTAATATACAACATGGATTTGGTGTATCATATCTTTTTATGTGCTCAAGTCACTAATCTGCTGTGATATGTGACTACTGTTTCCAGACCGAGTCATAATCCTAGGTGAGGGAGAGATCTTCTATGTTCAGGGTCATTGAATTTCACAAGGCTAGAGAATTAGATGATAGCTCAAAGCACATTAGCTGTTAGATTTTAAAACCCTGAGAATTTCAAGGGAAACATAATCCATATGTATCTCATCTGTTTACAACTTTCCTTATCAAAATGTTATGTTGTTAACTCAGAGGTGCCCAGGATGTCAGCTAAGTCTTTTTAAATCTCCTCTTTTAATTTTGTAGCAAGAAATAATGTTTTGACAAGTAAAGAAGACTCTCCTAAATCCTTCATTCTTTAACACTTAGTTGTTTTCCTTTTTCCAAAATAAAAACATTAAAGATAAGAATTTTTTCCATTTATTTAACATGTGCTAAATCTATAAATAAGGATTATAAATAAATAAATAGTTGTAGGTTTTGCACATACAGCCTTTATTCTGTTGAAACATGGTCTTTCTATACCCATTTGCTAAGAGTTTTTAGTCATAGATGAATGATGAATCTTGTCAAATGCCTTCTCTACACCTATTGATATGATTATATAATTTTTGTCTTTCCTTTTGTTGAAACGGTGAATTACATTGATTGGGTACATAACTTGAACCACCCTTTCCTCTCAGGATTATATACCCTTTGTCACGTTTTATAATCCTTTTAACATATTATTGAATTTGGTTTGCTAAGATTTTACTGAGGAATTTTGTATCTGCTTTCAGCAGGGATGTTTGGCCCGTAATCTTGTGGAGTTTTTGTGTGTAACATCATTGTCTACTTTTGGCCCCTAATCTTGTGCAGTTTTTGTGTGTAACATCATTGTCTACTTTTGGCAACAAAGTAATGTTGACCTCATTAAATGTGTTGGGGGAACATTCCATTTTCTTCACTTTCTGGGGAAAATTTGAGCTGGTTTCTTAATATATTAAAAGAAAGAGGAAAAAAGTGATGGTTTCTTATGACAACTTGACTTACTTTTTAAATTTTAGAGTGGTAGAAAATTGATACATATTTCACAGAAATGATGTATTGAATATTGCATTTTGATCTTTTTCTGAGCTAACAAAATGCTGTACAATACTCTTTCATAGCTCCCAATGAGTTATGCTATTACAAGAGAACCAAGACACCCATGAGCTAAGTGGTTATGTTTAGTAGTTAGGTATATTAAGTATAATTAATTTAGTTATTGCAAAGTATTAGCTTATCTTTAAAGGTTTGGTAGAACTTACTTTCAAATCATCTCATCCTAGGTACTTTTTTTTTGAGATTGTTGATTACTACTGCAATTTCTTTGCTTGTAATTGGTCTGCTCAGGGCTTCTGTTTCTTCTCTACTCAGTCTCAGATGTTTCATATATTTCTAAGAATTTTTCAATCTCTTTTAGGCACTTCAACTTATTGACATGTAAGTATTCATAGGATTCTTCTGTAAGGGTTCTTATGATCCTCTGCATTTCTAAGATGTTTATTGTAACATCTTTTTATTTCTGATCCTATTATTTGAGTTTCTCCTTTCTTTTCTTTATGAGTCTAGCTAGTGGGTTATCTATTTTGCTTATTTTCTTCAAAAAACCAGGTTTAGATTTCATCAATCTTTTGGACTGTCTTTTTGATTTCTCTTTCATTTATATCTGCTCTAATCTGAGTACAGTACCTATTGAGAGAGCTCAGTGTTCTCTCCAGAGCTAAGCAGAAACATCCTCTGACACCATCTTCCCAGAAAAACTTCCTAAATACATTTTCAACTTATGATGTTTTCAACCTACAATGATTATATTTGTGACATAACTTCATCCTAAGGTGAGGAAAATTTTATGTCTCAGAGAATTTTGTGAAGATGATCTCCGGAATATACTGCCTGTACTATAGAAAAGTTTCATTAAATGGTAGATATTACTAATTGTTAATTGTTGTTACTATTAAAAATGGTAAAAAAATTCCCCATCAGGATGATTTCAGTGGCTGTTCTTCTGTTTTGGAATGTATATTTCTGGAGTTCACATCAGTTCTTTGAGTTCAAAGTACCATTTCTGACTTCATTTCTATAGATTTTTTAAAAAGTAATTGCTGATTGTTCTTGCTTTGTGGGTGATTTTAAAAAAAGTTTTGATGATAGACTCAAGCTTCAGTTTATGATGATGAGATTCAAAAACAGATTGAAAGGTAATTCCATTTTTAAGAGAGGTAATTCCATTTTGGTTGTAACCAAAAGAAATGAACACTAGCATTCACTTTATGAGTTCCAAGAAGTTAAAGCCCTTTCCTCTTATAACCAAAGGGCAATTTAAAAGAAAGTGTTAACATAAGAATTTTTCTTTCTATAAAAGTAAAGAAAAGAAAAATCAAATAAAAAATTGCTGCCAAGGGAGAAAGAGAATTGGAGAACTGTGACAAATCCCTCTGGTCCAGATTGTTGGTGCAATGAAGGAGAAGTTAAAATGAATGGAACAATGGGAAATCAGTTATGAGCCTGAAGCTAATCATTTGGCGTCTGAACAAAGGGGGCAAAGAAACATTATTTTAGAAAGGGGAAGAAAGCCCAGGGAGCTGGTGCAAAAGTAAGTTCCTTTATCCAAGAATAAATAGTCAAGTAGAATTAATAGATGATTTACTGGAACCTGAGGCATGTGAGACAGATTTATAGGGAGGTTTCATTTCCTAGATAGTTGAAACAATGTTATAAAATATTGCCTTTTAGAAGTTTTCAGACTTTTGAACATATCATTTCACTTTCTTGTTTTCTTTTACAATTATAACCAGTAAATATGATAGATGAGTATCTGACTGAACTCCTTGCTTTTTAGTATGTCTTCAGATTGCAGTTTTCCCTTCAACTGTGTGAATTTTCTAGAGCTGTATATTTTTATTTTTCCATATATCAAAATCAAATCAAATATAATAAATCAAATATAATAAAATATAATATTATATAATCAAATATAATAAAAATCTTTAAGTTATCACAAAACAATAGAAATGCTATTTGAAAAGCTATACTGCCATCAACTAATTTGGAATACTTATTTTAATATTTGTTAAACTTTGAATTCTATGTGTGGAAGGTGTTTCTGAGGCATCTGAATATAATGAAGGGAAGTGGAGATTGAATGAACATTGAAGAATTATTTAAATGAACACTATTGTATAAAATCCCTTTCCTACAAAATTCTTGAGTGACTTGCTTGCTGGATTTGGAAATCATCATTGTTCAGATGACCTGTAAAGTGACAAATTTACTTGATACTAACATTTAAATGAAATAATTGGTAAAGGGTGGGTAGAGATGCGATTTCAGTATTTTATTAGGACATTCTCTGAAAAGTCAATGCTACAAATGTCAGATTAAGAAAACTACTGTTTAAGATAAGTGCTTATTTATTTGGCAAAAAGTTGTGTAATTCTTCTCCCATTGTATACAATTTTTTCATTTTCCCTTTTAGAAGTTAATATAAATGAGAGGATAGCTCCTGTCTAGTTCCTTTCAGAGAAACTTTAATTCTATGCTGCTCAGTTGCTTTATTAGGGATCAGCATTGTCCTAATGATAACTCTAAAAAAACCTCGGAAGCATGTGGATACTAAGGTTTAGGAATAAGAGAAATGTTTATTATATTGTTGGTATTAAGGCAGGGTAATTTATTCTAGAGATTGTATTTCTTTGATATTACATTTTAGGTTCTTGGAGGTTAAGGGTGAGTCCTTGGTACTACAAGAGCCCAGTATTAGATTTGTTATGAATAAAGTTGAATCACATTTTTAGCATCAATGGTTCTTTTAAGGAAGGGTCAAATGAAGAAAATCTTTTCTCCAGGCCCAGAAAAAACATTTGTATTTTTGGCAATTTCTAATCAAATCTACTATTTCCCTTCTTGCTCCCACTTTCTAATATATATATATATATATTTACTATATTATATATATATGATACATATTAACTACATCACTGGACGCATGTGTGAATATTTAAGCTGAGGCACGACAAAATAAATAGAAATGCATATATTTTAGCATATATCATGTAAAAATATAAATAATACATCAACCATGCTATTCTAAGTACTGTATAGAAAAAAGTAAACATCAGTCTTAGGTAAATAATAGGACTCAAGTGTCATGAGAATTTGGCAAAAATTGTGAATCTGAATGACAAATATTTGGAACTGCAATTCTGCCAGATTTTCTGAGTTAGTCAAGGGTCTTGCATACTTTTGTATTTTCTTTCTTATTTTCATGTTGGAAGAAATACTTGGTGTCTGTATGTGGATTATTCTACATCAAAAGTATTTTTCTTTGGCGGTTACTCCCTTATTACTTTTCAACAGATTTGAAGGACATTTTTTTTAATCCTCTCTGAGGAGTCAACCAATTATTGTCAACATTTTTTTTCAAGCACCCATTCTTTGGATGTGGGCCATTCTTACTGGTGTAAGGTGGTATCTCATTGTGGTTTTGATTTGCATTTCCCTGATTGCTAGTGACGTTGAACATTTTTTCATGTGCCTATTGGCCATTTGTTTTTCATCTTTGGAGAAGTGTCATTTTAATTCTTTCCCCCTTTTTTAAACTGGGTTTTTTACTTTGTTTTTGTTAAGTTGTGTGAGTTCTTTGTCTATCTTTGTTATCAGACCTTCATCACTTGTACATAGGGCAAAAATTTTTCCCTACTCAGTTGGGTCTAACTGCTTTTGTAACCCTTATCAGTTAAAATTAGAAATATGGTGAACTTAGATGCTCATTTCCTTGTTTTTTATTTATTGGTTAATTATTTACTTTTAGTATCATACACAGTCTTTCTTCCCCACATGGTTGTTGGTCCCCTTGGGGTTGTTCCCCCCTACTTCCCTCTCTGGTCACTCCTTCTCCTTTCATTTTACTGTTTGTTGGTCCATTTAACCCTTAAGTATTTCTTTCCCTCTGGAGCAATGTCCTTTTCCTGGGTGAGGTTCAGTGTCCCAGGGGTGTGGTAGACTGCATTTCTTATATTTCCAGTCTTAGCTTGCATCATGCAGCCCATCCAAGTTTGTTTGGAGTCCGATAATACCAGTTCCTCCATTCTGTATGTCTCTTCCACACTGTCACTTGTTGAAAAAATTCCCTGGAAGGGAGCTACGTCAATTGAAGGTTGATCTGGTTGTTTTTTTTGTTTATGGACAGTTGCTTAGCTGTCGGGTTGCTGTCTGATTTCTGTGACCTGCTTCCCTCTGTCCAGATGGGGTATGCCACACTTTAGCTGGAGGCCTCTTGAGGCCCCAATTCTGGCTCCTTATCCTTGCTGAGAATGACGGTGTTGGAGCAATCCCAATTGTACTCTCCATGGTTGGTCTCACAGACCTGTGTTCCTTAGCCTGCTCCAAGGTCTTTCTGGGTTCTACCCAGGGGATGTGTGTAGCCAGGCCTCTTACTCAAATCACTCTTGTCATCTATTTCTTCTGTTGGATTATTTACTGAGCTCTTGTTCCAGATGAGAACTGAATTTGGAGTGGCAGTAGTCAGAGAGGGGGTTAATATTGCCCAACTGCGACCTGCACTCCTCCACTCCCCCCCTACCTCCCCCTGCCAAGCAGGGGTCCTCTCGCCCCCCCACCCCCCTTGGAATGGAATGCCTGCCCCCCCAGCCCTGACCCATACGCCCCCTCCCAGCCCCGATCCATGCACCACCCCAGCCCTGGCCCATGCAGGAGCTGAGGCCAGACAGGCTGAAATCCCGGACACAAAGAATTCTGCCCACCCGGCAGAGATGAGCACACCCTGGGCCTAGTCACCCCTTTGGCTACTGAGGGCAAGGCTTCCCTTACCTGCTGCATGAGCCAGAAGGCTTGGTGCTGAGTAGTTGTTCATTTCTAACATAAAAGTCAGTATCGTGGTTTTGCTTTTCTTAAACACTTCCGTGCTCATTTTTAAACCTTGGATTTAAAAAATATGAACCCCTAAAGTTGGATGGTTGCCACTCCAATATTTGTGTCTGCTCACTCTTGAGATTCTTTCGGAATTCATGATGGGACACACTAAACCATATTTATAGTTGCTAACTCAGTAGTTCAGTTGCTCAAGCAGGATGGTCATATAACCCCTGGCCCTTCATTTGAGTTTTGCAGATTGCCTATTTGATTAATACTGGATATTTTTCATGCTGTTTTTCTGACTTGCAGTCGCAACTTAAGAAATAACCCACCGGACAGGAAAACCTCAGATTGAGTTTTTCAGTCTTCTCTTGACTTAGTTAAAGGATTTTATTATGCCTATTCTGGGACAGACGTGAATAAGACCGGGTACTGAGTTCATTCTAAACACCTGTAAATCCAGAGACCTTTAATTCTTCACTGAGTGCAGTATAAAACTCAGACCAGCACTAGAAAGACTTCTGGGAATAAGAGAACCTTGAAGATAATCTGATTTCTCCTCCCACTTTAAACAGGGACTATGCAGAACCACACTAGCTAGCTGAGTTCTGGGTCAGACCTCAGGTCATTAGGAACTTACTCTCCCCATGGTTTCTTTGGAATATGCAAATTGGAAAAAATGTAGAAAAAAAGACATTTTTGCATGTTTCCCTGACGAGTTGATGCTTAGGAAATGATGAATATAATTAGACAGCTTATTTTGTTCTAGTAATTGGCTGCTATTTACACATGAAAGTATTCATTTTAGGTATTGATGAGGACTAAGTTTAATTATTTCTTGAATACAGCATTGGATTTTTCTCTCTCTTAGCATCTTACTTATCTTTGGGAGATGGCTAATATGAACTGGGCTTTAGTATGAAGATATGAAGGAACTGACCTGAGAGAGACATCCAGTTTTGGTCACGTTTATAGCAAGGCTACCCAGTGAGACTACAAATTCAGGCATCTACTCTATCAAAGCATAACTATTTATCTATGCTGATTTCTCTTCTTTTTATTTGTTTAAATCTGTTGTCATTTTAAAATTTTATGTCTGTGTATTTCTTGATTTCTTTTTGATTGACAAGGAATTATTTTCAGAAGTTAAATTGAAAAATCTGTCTTTCTAATTTAGGACTAATTCATGGCTCATTTCTTAACCTTAAGGGGGGAAAAATCTCCTTTGTCTTATTTTAAACTTTTGATGTCTTTGAGTTTATATTTCATAAGCACAGGAAATGTCTAAAATGTCCAACTAAAACCTCAGTAGCAGTATACAAATTTATGACTTGCTTCAATGTAGATAGCATTCTGTCTAATAAAAAGTTAGGTTTCATTTCAAGTGTGCTCTGGTTGTTACAGATTCTAGGATTCTTCTGTGTTTCGTTCAATTTCATTATGTGTCTGAATGATTAAAGGGAGAAGGGATGTTTTTATATTCCTTGATGGATGTTGGTTGTAATCAAGTTCAAGCAGCAAACAAAGCTCAAAGCGAGTGAACACAAGGGTATTATCTATTGGTAGCATCTTTATCTTTGAGCTATTGTGTCATTCACTGTAAAGGCAACAGACACACTCTGTTGTAAACAAGCATTGAGTATCTCAGTGCGGTTCATTCAGATTATTGTGGATGCATCATTAACATAGGAGTGACCTGGAAGAGAGCCAGTTTCGCTGTTCTGTATCTAAAAACGCATCACTGTACTGCTGAAAACACTAAATTCAATGTAGAAGATTTTTATTTTAATGAAAGGTTGCAGTCTAAAAGGCTGAACATTCCCAATTTAAATATTAGACAGAAAATGATTGAAAACTGTTTGCTAAGCTTCCTTGATGAAAGGATTAGTTTTCTTTTTCTGATCTCTGAAAAATGTTATTCTATTTTTTCTTTTTGGTGAATATGTTTTATCAGTGACATGAAGCAGTAACAAAAATTAAATAAAACTTTGTACTGATTTTTTCTAGGAGAGACTCAGCTATAAGAAAACTAAACCCACTTATGATTTTACACTGAATATTCCTTTTTTATTGTGATTTTCTATGAGAAAATGTTCACTTACAATACTAGATAATTTACAATTACAGGTTCACAATTATGTGTTGCCATACACATACCAAAGCACCCATAATCCTTCACCACAGTCAATTGGGTCTCCTTCCCCTTTAGTATCCACTCCCTACCCTGCCCTTCTGGTGGCCTCAATTCCAGAGTCAGATTTAGTATACCACTGTGTAGTATACCACTGAGTAGTATACCACTGTGCACACACACCACATCTTCTTATTCATTCATCTGCCACTGGGCACTTAGGCTGTTTTCATAACTTTGCTATTGTAAATAGTGCTGCAGTGGATATGAGAATGCATATATCTTTACAAACTTGTGTGTTTATATTTTTCTGACACCTAAGAGTACAATTTCTGTATTATATGGTAAACCTAATTTAAATATTTTAAGAAATCATGCTATAAGAAAATTAACTTTTTGAATAGTTCAAGTGAAGGGAGAGATGATAGTCTCTGAAAAAATAGTAAGACCTTAGCAATCCTGAGATGGAGTCGAGTTACTTTATCTGAAGCCAGAAGATTGAACTTTCTTTCTCTGTCTTTCTTTTTTGTTTGTGTTTTCTCTGTTCTTCTCTTTCTCAGTTTCTTGAGGTTATTTCTTGCAGAGGAGCCTGTATGGTAATCTAAGCATTGACTTTACATGATCTTTTAGCTCACATGCTTCTATATGATGAGCTCAGACTTTCAGTCCTCAATTCCAAAATCTTTACAAGTAAATCTGACCATTGACCTTGAGTTGAGCTTAGCTCAAGGTCCTATTCCTGATTAGGTATGTTCAAGATGATGGATTATGGTCGTGTTGATTTGACTGTAGTAAACTCTATCAAAATAACTAGTTAAGTGCTGTGTGGAGATGTGGAGCGATAGGAACACTTTTACACTGCTGGTGGGAATGCAAACTGGTCAGCTACTATGGAGAGCTGTGTGGAGGACTCTCAAACTACTGAAAATTTGATCCAGCAATCTCACTTCTGAGAATATACCCAAAGGATACAAAAACACTAATTCAAAAGAACATGGTAGTACACAGGTGTTTATTGCAGCACTATTTACAATAGTCAGAATATGGAAACAACCTAAATGCCCCCAAACAGATGAATGGGCCAAAAAGTTGTGGTATATGAACACAATGGAATATTATTCTGCAATCAAAAATGACATGTGTGATAACATGGATGAACCTAGAAGGAATCATGAGGCAGAAATAAGCCAGAAAGAAAAAGAGAAATACTGGATGACCTCACTCATATATGGGATATAGGGAAAATAAAGAAACAAAAGAACAAATAAAATTTGAAAATAGCTGTTAACAGAACTGAAGCACAAAACAAGAGAGGGGGAGGGAGGTAAAATTGGGGGAGGAATAGGCACAAGAGATCAAGACAATTGTTCACAAGTGACAAGATGATGGGAGAACCCTGGGGTATAAAATGATGTAAAATATTTATGTGTGCAATCAATTAAAAAAACTAAACTAAATAACTGTAATTAGAGCAGCCAATAAGATTATAGTCTGTATGGTGTGCCTAAATATGACCTTAACACTCTTCCATTGTGGCCCACAGAAAGGATCTTTCTTTCATTCCATCCCAGCATTCATCTGTGTGTTAATTCCTCACATTACATGTCATATACTCTAATATTTCTTTTTCTAATTCCTTCTGTACCAATTCATTCCATTAAATAAAAGCATTCTGGTCCCCCTCATTAAATTGATTTCATCTGCTAATGAGTTGCAACTTTAGTTTCAAAAACACTCCTCTGTACTTCTCTTTATATTGTTTTTCTTTGTGGCACTTACTTTATAATTGGCTCCCTTGTTATATTTTGTAGTTTCCTACATAGGAGATATCACAATTATAATTGCCTCCCTTGTTAAAATATATTCCACATTATAGCAGAGATTGTGTCGGTCTTGTTTACTATTGCATTCCCGTCACCTAACAGAGTTCCTGGCACATAGTAGATGCTCAATTGAGTAAATATTGATGAATGAGTAAATGAATACCCAAACAGATGGCGCTCTTAATGGGCTCACCTGGTTCTTTGCAAGGAGGAGATTCAGACACATATAAAACTGGCTAATCTGGTACAACCCTGCTGATAGAAAAAACAGATGGAAAGGCCCAGCAGGAGATTTGGTGGGGCAGGCCAAAGTGTTACGTTTCCATATAGTCACTGGCAGCTGCCTGTAATTCTTCCACCAGGGAAAATATTGTGGAAGACTCAGCAACAAGTATGAGCTCATATCTCTTGATTCCTCTTCTAACATTTATTCCGCCAATTGCCTGCAATGCTTTTTTGTTTGAATTTTCTAAATTTCATTTTCAGTATTTTTACTTTTCTCTTTATACCCCACAATAGGCAAAGATAGAGAAATAACCACATAATATTTTGATATAGGACAACATGGTATTTGCTTTCAAATGAGCTTAATAGCTCACAGAGCTCTAGTCCCTCCTTTCTAATCTCTTTCTTGCAAATCACTGACTCCCATCATATCAAGATTCTTTTAATTCACTTCTACAGCTTATGGCTCCTGCTCATCTCTAGCAGTTGTTGATAACACTGCTTCTTATAAAGGGTTATTTTTAGTGGCGTCATAAACTTTCTTTTCCCATTTGCAAAAATTGTCTCTATTGGTCAATTTAACAAATAGTTATAGTGGTTTCCCTTATAGATTTTGTTGTAGAGCAAGTTGAGGGACACTCCAGGAACGCCAACCCTTCCTGTACACTGTCACCCACTATATCAATACAAAATGGATGTTTATATATATATATATAAATACATATAATTAAGTGCATAAAGCCTTTAATAATAATAACTTTGATACAATTAATATGCAAAAGAGACAATGCAACATGAAGAGACAAGAGAGAAAATATAAGTAAAATTGCTTACAGCGAAAAATCTAAAGTTACTCATTCTCTGTGGATGAATGACAAGACAAGCAGGGTTGACCCAAAGTAAGGCCATGAGACCCAAAAACTTACCATGAATCTAAGGCACCTTCTGGTGGGGAACCATAGGAAAGGGGCAGAAGGGGTCAGGCAAGTCTAGAAGGAAAAGAGCAAAATCAAAATACAAGTCACGATAAAGGCTGCCATTGTCAGCCTCTCCATGGGTCTCTCACCCATGTCGGTTTCAAGTGTCTCCTTCCATGTCCCCCAAGTCCCTGGAACAAGGCCAAGTTGGAGAAGCAAGCATGGCTTCTTCACATGTTCCTCTGCCATCTCCAGTTTTCTGTCTCCATCTTTCTCTACTTCTTCCTTCTACTTCTCAAGCTCCTTTTCCTATTGTTTTTTCTAACTTCTCCTCCCTGTCCAGCCCCACCCTTCCTAAGAGTGGGACAGGGACCCTGGAACTTCCTTTCTCTGGGAATTGCCCCATTATAGACTGAATAATCTGGGGGTACATAGCTATATTATATATATATAATATATATATATATATTGACAAGCTTTCTATGGTAGCTCCTGGGCAACCACAAAACAGGGTGAGAGAACTTTTAATACTTGGTTTCATATGCTCCCAAATGTTAATTTAGAAGGTGAGCATGTTCTATTTTCAAAACAGCTAACTTAATATTGAGTTAAAATAATCTAAGTATAAGTTAATTCAATAGGTTATCACACATGTCATTTTTGATTGCAGAATAATATTCCACTATATGCATACATCACAACTTTCTGACCCACTCATCTGTTTTGAGGCATTTGGATTTTTTTCCATATTCTGGCTATTGTAAATAGTGCTGCAATAAGCTTCCAAGTACTATTGTGTCCTTTTGAATTAGTGTTTTTTTATCCTTTGGGCAGATTCCTGAAAGTGGAATTTCTGAATCAAATGATAGTCTATTTTCAGTAGTTTGAGGCTCTTCCACATCGCTTTCTATTGTGGTTGAACATTGTGCATTCCCACCAGCACTGTAAAAGTGTTCTTTTCTCTCCATATCCATGCTAGTACTTGCTGTTGCCCATTTTTTTTGATATGGGTCATTATTACCTGTGTGAGGTTGTATCTCATTTTAGTTTTGATGCATTTCCCTCACGATTAGTGATGTATCCTAGTTTTAATAAAATAAATATATAAATACATGAAGCAGACATGAATTTTGCCACAGTACTTGAAATAGTATTGGAAATAGCCTTTGTTCTTTAGTTCAATACTTATAGAGTGCAACTATGCAACTATAAATATTGTGCCTGCCTTAGAGTGGGATTTTTTTTCAAGGCCAAGATTCTTGGTCTCCAGTGTTCAATTCTAATAGTGTGATATTCACAGAAAGGGTAAGTTCCAGGTTCCCTTCTTCTCTGAGGAAGGGTGGAGATGAGCAACAAGGAGAAACTAAAAAGAAGTTGGGAGAGGAAGGAGAGTAAAAGAAAACTGGGCAATAACTAGAGGAGGCACATGGAACAGAGAGACACATGAAGAAGCCATGCTTGCTTCTCCACCTTGGGCTTGTACCAGGGACTTGGGGAACATGGAAAGAGACATTTGAAATAGACATGGGTGAGACACTCATGGAAAGGCTGATAATGGCAGTGTTTCTCTTGACTTGCATTTTGATTTTGCTCTTTTCTTTCCAAACTTGCTTGACCCCTTCTACCCCTTTCCTATGGCTCCCCACCAGAAGGTGCCTTAGACTCATGGCACTAGTTTGGTCCAATCTTGTTTGGTTTGATGTTCAACCACTAGGGAATGGGTATTTGGGATTTCATGGGGAAACTATTTTAATTATATTCTTTCTCTTATTTTTTTCTCAATCGCACATTAACTGTGTTAAAGTTCTTTTTCTGTTGAAGAGTATGTTTTGTCTTTATGCTGTGGATGGCAGAACCCATTTAGGACAGGCGGATTTGGGAGTTCTGGGATGCTCCTTGTTCTGCCTGCAAAAGCATCATTAAAAATCTTCTATCTGGGAATGGGTTTATGATTGACCCACGGTATGCTGCCAATCTATCCAAATGTTCACGGTGACTAGGGAAGGGTTGTTATTACTTATCATTCAGGATATATTTCATTTATTTTTTATTAAATTTTTTATTATATAAGATTTGTTTACATTTCTTTTTTTCCCCTCACCTTTTGGGGGTGTTTGTTCCCCACCCTTTCCCCTTGTGCCCCCCCTCTGGTCACTCCATCTCTTCTTTCAACTGCCAGTTGTTGGTCAATTTTTAGTACATTGGCTTCTTCCTTTTTTTCCCTGGAGTAATGTTCTTTTGCCAGGTGTAGACATGTTCTCCTGTACTTGTTGGCCACCAGACGCAAGGCACGAGAAATTAATTCATGAGAAGAGATTTACCCAGCCACAGTTGGGGGTCAGATGGAAGTATGGTCCATGAGACAACTTTATTAACAAAAGAAAGGGGTATTTATAGGGACACAGGGTGAGGGCCTGTTGAATTTCAAAGAAGACAAACAAACCTGAGAGACAATTAACATTCTAAAGTCTAAGAGTAATTGAGGAAGGAGGAGTATAGGCAGGTGGTCTCTATCTCTGATTTAGGGAAGCCAGTGGCGCCACTGCAGTCTCAGAAGGTCATTGCAGTAAATCAGTCCCAAGTTTTCTAGGGACAGTTAATGAGAGAGGTTTTGCTTATCTCATTTGCAATGATCTTTCTGGTTTGCAAATGGTGCACAGCATGTACTTAGTAACAGTGACCAGTACTTAGTTTTCCAAGTGTATCTTTATTGCATGTAGTCAGTCTGTTTCAGATTTTGCTTCTTCTTTGCTTTGTCGTTCTGGTCGCTGGCGTTGGGAGCAATCCTCCTAGCCATTGTTCATGTAAAAAGGTTCCTGATCAGCATAGCACTGGTGGATGTTTGATCCAGCTTGTTGTGGGGCCACTGCCCATCTCTGTGGCTTTCCTCTCCATGTGAAATGGGAGGGTGTTTAGATTACACTAAAGGCATTGCTGAACCAGAAATTCTGTTCCTATCTGTGGAAACCCCGGTGGTTTTATTTCTGAGACAGTTTGTCTCTATAGTTAGTCTCACAGTTCTGTGTCCCCTGGATCTGAAATGTTCTTTTGTTCTGGACTTAACTTCTTTTTCTTCACCTCCATTTTCATGTGTATCTGCTGTTGAATTAGTGATTTAGTTGTTTCTGGTGAGGATTGATTGGATTAGGAGAAAACCAGAGGGGGTGATAACCCCTAAACCCAACACTCCACTCCCCTTCCCCCCATTGACCCATATGCAGTCAGTCTCCACCAGTCCGGAGGAGGCTGCATGAAGGGCAGAGCCTCCAGGGACATAGTTGCCTTGGTTCTCCAATGGAACTGGGCAAAAATGTGGATGGAAACCCCTTCATCTGGGCTGCCACTTAAGGGGATCTACAGGCCCTGAAAACTGCCCACTGGTCAAAAATGTAACTGGAGCCCACCCACTTCTCGCCCTCCAGTCTGGAGGGGGCTGCACCCAGGGTATATTTTAAATAAAGAAGTGATGACCATACACACAAACAATTATACAATGCTCTTATATACTCTCTTTATATAGCCTACAAATACTGTCATTGAAGTTCTGTTTAGTTAATAAGAATTTCTTTTAATAAATGAAAAAACAAAATATCTGATTCTTGGAATTATTCATTGGTCATACAAAATAGAATTAGATATTGAAGTTATATAATACTTTAAAATATCTCTTGATATTGAGAACTTGTTAGTAACACAGCTTTAGAGACATAGTTATAAGTTTTATAGTCTATAAATTATCTGATATATGGGATTGAGAAGATTACCTGGCACATGGGATTGCCCCCAAAATGATACGGGGTAAGGAGGTGATAAACGGGATTATCAATGGAACAAACTTGGTTATGTTGATAGTAATCTCCATTTTTCTATATATGTTTGAAATTTTCCTAATAAAATAGTAAAATACATGTGTAGTGATGTAATATGTCTACCACTTCTGCTACTTCCACACTTAAAGGGAAATTTGGTGGAAATGAGATGCAGGTTTCATGATCATGGAATGCTGCCAATACATGTCATGCAGTGTAAACGTGGAGTACTTATGGCCTAAATTGTCAAATCTTCCAATCACTCAGTGGCACTGGAGTACTTGCATTTATTTCCAGAAGTGTTTAGCCCATGTTTCTATTCATTTCCTCATCATTAAATCTCAATTGTAATTGCACAAGGTGTCACAAGCTGAGAACGAGGTGAAACTTCCTATGAAAATAAACGCAGAAATTCCCAATTGTGTCTACCCTAATAAAAATGAAAAGAACACCTAATTACCTGTTTTCTTTTAGGAAATAAAGTCATCAAGAGACTTACAGTCTTGTTATTCAAGCTGCCTATAGATTATTCCAGTTAGAAAGCATAGCTAGGTTTTTTGTTTTTTTTTTTTTTCATTTTGCCATCTATCTCCACAGGAATTTACCCATGCTGCTCTTTCTGATGCTGTTTTTGTCACATTAAATTTCACCTTGCGGCACCTAGTTATTCTTTCATGGACCCTCTCCCTCCCATCCAACCAGAAAACTGCAAGTATTTATAAAATATTGTTGAATATATACATGTTTAAAATTTTGTATTTAAAGACTTACTTGCTAAAAGATATTTCATTTATACAGTTTCTTAGTTTAAATGGATTGTTTTATAGTTAACATGATTAGTAAATAACTTTAAAAAATATATTAAATAGTTTATTTATATATAAATTTCACCTTTGTAATCCCTGGGGTTCACCCATAGCTTTCCATCTCTGACTGTTCAACCCCTCCCTCCATGAGTTGTATACTTCAGTTTGGTTGTTAACTAGTTTTGACTTTTCCTCATGGCTTTTTGTTTATTTTTCCTATGTCCCATATATTAGTGAAACCTTTGCGTTTCTGTCTTTTTCTTTCTGATTTGAGAAAACCAGCTTTTCAAGTAGTGTTTTTTACCTTAACTATAATAGGAACTGGGAATTATAGAGGAAATTGTCTACATTGTCTTCAAATATTGAATTTTTTTATTTGAATTTTTTGAAATTCCTTCCCCATCTCTTCTTTGCCACGAGGTAAACTCTATCCATCCTTACTAGCCAGTTCCTCTAAAGTGAAATACTTTCTGAGCTGCAAAGGAGACCTTCGTCCACAGGACATCTCCATGTTTATGTTTACTTTTTGTGTGGGATTTTTTTTTTTTAACATTTCCGTTATTGGAGTATAAGTTCCTGATAGGCAAATATTTAGTAACACTTATCAAATTGTTGGGTTGACTAAATACCCCAAAACATACTAATGGACCAAAAAATTTTGGTATATTTACACAATGGGGTATTACTCAGCAATTAAAAAAAAAAAAAGACAAACTCATGCCATTCAAAACAACATGGATGGAGGTGGAAGGGATTATACCAGATTAAATCAGTCAGAAGCAAAAAGAAAAATACCAGATGGTCTCACTTATATGTGGAGTTTAGATAAATCAAACAAAAGGACGTCATAATAAAAGCTAAAAAGTTGTTATAGAAATGAAACACCAGGCAGAGGAGAGAGAAGGAAGTGGGTGAAACAGGAGGGAAGAACATGAGGGAAAATGGTGATGGGTCATGGGTGAGACAGTGCTGGGAGAAATATGTGGGTTACAACAATTATAAATAAATTAACTAATTACAAATAAATAAAAATAATTAAAAAATTATTGGGTTGAATTGTGTGCTCAAAAATCTGTTGAAATAATGGGAGATTTCAAATAACAAACACAAGAAGTAAGAAAATGTCAGTGTTGCAAAGGAAATATTAAGCAAAAACTTTACCTTTCCCCAAATGTAATCATTAAATATACTTGCTTTTTCAAAAAAATCACCTTGAAAAGAACCACAAATGAGAACATTTGCCCTGCATTGTCACATCCATTTTGAGAAACTGCATGTCATAGTTTACATTCAATACAAAACTTGTACTCCCTCAAGTTGATTTTCTTCTTTGCAACAAGATACAAATAATTTAGTATTTCATAATGGAATGGGAAATGATTCAGGTTCACATCATGAAAAATATGCTAGGAAAGAAAAAGATCTTACAGATAAGCTACAATCTTACCCTAAGCCAGAGCCTCAACAGACACTAATTCTTAGTAAACAGCAATATACTCCCTGTATTGAACACGGTATAGCCGATGCATACCAGTGGCATAAACAACACAACTCAAGTTCAACTCCTTCACATGAATTTGTAATTGAATTTTTCAAAGCATGATTTAATGTAGGAAAGGAAACAATGATAAGATTTTTGAATTCAACAGTTATTGAACAAATTAGAACAGTGAAAGAGTGAATATCAGTACACATAGTTTTCAAGCATTTTCAGGTAAGAAAACTCATTTGTCTCATTTAACAGTGAGAAAGTAGAATACTAGCCTTGAAAAGAGTGTTATTCAGAAAGGAAAATGTAGGATAACTTTATATATTTTTCAATAAAAATGAGTGATATTGCTGAAGCCTGTAAGTATGAAACTTTTTTTTTTTAAAAAGAGTACCAGATTAAAACTTTGGAAAAATTGTCCAAACTTGGAGACACTTCTTTTTTTTTATTAGATTGTATTTAATTTTCTTCCATGTTATTCAGCATAAGGCTGCCAAAACAATTTATATATTTGCTGATTCATAAACTTTTCCCAATATTGGAACTGAGAATTCTGGCAGCTTAGCAAGTCTGCTTGTATGAATGACCTTTGAATTTTTCTAATGTCAAAGTTGAGTATTTTTGTGGAGTGACTGATAGGAGTTTTATTCTTTTACTCTCAATATGCCATAGCAGAGAAGCAGTTGGTAAGATGCAATGCACTCAAATCAAATGCAGTCAATTCTGCAATATCAAGTGCTTTCTCGTGTACCTTCAAGGTTTTGAAATAGGTTATACTGACATTTTTTTTGTCTGCTGAAGGTCGCTTTTTTCTAACATTTGGAGGTAGCTTTCAGTGCTTTCTTGCTTTCCTTACCTTAAAGTCAGCATCTGTTCCCAAATACAGCCAGCAGATGGAGCAATTTGCCTTATTTTAATTCCACCCTCCCCTATAAATTTGTACACCAGGACTTGTGTGTGTGTGTATAAAACAATATATGAATGTGTGAATTTAACTGTATTTGAAAATTTAAGCCTATGTTTTAAATCTTTTTATATATTTGGGAATAATATTTGAAAACATTTATTTTATTTTAGAGAAGTAACACTCATTTGTGAACAATCAAGATAACTCACTATCTTCGGACCAGCTGTAACACTCATTTGTTAGGGTTTTAATTCAGACTTGCATTTTATTAGCTTTTCAGACATTTCTAAAAGGAAAACACATGCAAACAAGAGTTATGGTAAGACTCAAAGTATTTCATTTTCCTCAATTTTGTTCTTCAGTACATTATTCTAGGATGAGAGTAAAACTGATTTTGATGTACCTAAATATTCTGATTTTGGTAACTGACTCCAACAAAGCTTTCAAGTTGAAATTTATGGAATCATCTCAGTTATTGGGCTCTCCATCCTATCTTTGTCAATAAAGGATGGCTTCCTGTAGGAGTTAAGTAATAGTTTCCTAGAATTTTGGAATGTAATAGAATGTTTGTGTCCCCTGGAGGTCATACTTACCAGCCAAGGTGTAATAACTTTTATTACAAGCCTGAAATAGTCTATAAATGTTTCATTAAGTCCTTAAAAGTGTGCAGTATTAATTTTCCACCCTCCTTTTGATTTCTGGCTATCACACTGAGATGAGTGAAATATTTCTGGGAACCTGAGGAAAATGTAATTGTGCTCAATTTATTACCTGTAATATTTACTAGTGGTATTATCAGAATATATGTGGATTTTAGCAAGAATCTTCTCAGAAAATGTCATATTTATTTTAAATGCTAGGCTCAGCATTAAATTTCTGTCTTAATCATTTCCTCTCCCAAAGTATTCCTGCTGACTTACCCTGCTTTAGGCAGTAGGTGAAGTGGGGAGGGAAGGCATTTCATTTCTGACTATCTCAGTCGATTCAAAAGCATTTATGAAGCATCTGTCTGTGCAGGGCACTGGTGTGGTGCTGAGATGATTGAGTTAAAAAAGACAGACAATGTCCTTGAGGCAGAGAGGCTATAATCGCTGACTCCAGGGAGAAGTATTTTTGCTTTCTCAGTATGGGCAAAGTTGCTGTGGAGCAGGTTAAGTATATGTCCAAAAAGATAGGGGTTGCTCAAATCCTTCATATCATCATAGAAAACAGACAAAAATTTCACTGTATCAGACTGCAAGGAAACAGTATGTAAATTTCCGAGAAATTACATCATAAAATACTTAAAAACAAAATACAGTTTTGACTTTCAGGTTAACGTTATAACTAATAAAGTATTGCAAAATTAAAATCCCTTCAGGGTTCAATTTAATGGATAGAGATCAGAATTCGACAGGTGATGAAACAGAGTCTCATACAAAAGGTGCTGGGATTTTGCATGTGCATTAACTTTCTGAGCTGTCACCCACAGCATCTTTTTTCTTGTGAGTTATGAAAAAGGACCTTGGTCTTTGCTCTTCACTTCTCTTTAACATCATTACTATGTAAAATATATCATGAATACAATGCTTATAGTGAGCATGAGAATACTCTGAGTAAGATCTATTTACTTGAGAGAGCCACTTGAGTTTCTTTGCTTACATGAAGAGGAAACCACTGAAATGGTACCAGAACAAAAGGGCTCTTTTGAAAAAAGGGGAATCTCATGGGCATGCGCTGCCAGAACAGCAGCCAAGTCTTACAAGTGTCACAGGGTTTCCCCTACCCCTTTTTTCTTATCTAAATGACCCCAGGTGAAGCTGAAGAGGTCAGCTGAGGTTAGACCAAGTCATGTCATGTAAGTCCTTGAGGTCATGGTAAGGGATAATCCTATAACCATCCATGGTAAAGAGGAATAAAATCCTTAATTGAGCTGATCTTATTGAATTCTTCCTCAAAAATTTGACTAGAGACACCAGTTAATTGGCTGGTTGTTGAAATGCTGATATTATTAGAAGAGCTGGCATTTGTGGGTCCAGGTGTGTGTGTGGCAGTGGAAGAGTAATAGCCACCACACCAGCACAGTAGCAAGCAAAGTGTAGGTTTATTGAAGCAAAAGAAAGGAACTCCTGATCCAGAAGTGGGCAACGGCCTCCTTTAGACACAAGTTAAATTCAGCATAACAAACTCTAACACAAAGTTTAAATCTGTAAACTCCTTAACTGCATTTAGCACACATGCTGCCAGCCTGGGTCAGCCGAAGGCTATAGGCCCCTCAAGTCTGGCCATGTCTACATGGCTCACATCTTTATAAAATGATCAAGTCCCATCTCTCTTCCATTAAACCTCTCTCTTTATCTGATCTCCATATTAAAATCTTTTTTTGTTTGCACATCCTTTATCTATCCTGATTTTTCACTTTTTGAAAAACCTGTTTTACCTTAACCATTTTACTGTTTTTCCCCCCTTCATTTCCCTAAAAAAAATTCAACTAAGGTCATTTTTACATTTTAACATCTGTCCTTAAAATTTGCAATTTTAAACAAAAAACAATGAAAAAAAAAAGGGGTAGCACACCCTATCAGGTCTAAGGGAGGAAGCTCTTCCTAATTCTGTCTTGTCTATGACTATATACTGTGAGGCTGCCAGTTGCCCAGAGTGTCAGGCAGTTGGCTAGGTTTGAGGTAGTTGGGAAATTTCACTTGTGGTTGTTCTTTGTTCCCTAATTGCTATATAACTGCATTTTGCCCTGGATAAGTGGCAAGCTCTGCATAATGCATCCATTTTTCTGGATGTGGCTTGGTTCTGTATCTGGCACTATTCTGTCACCAATCTCTTAGGTTCAATAAGAATATCTTAACACTTGTCAGGAGTTTAGCGTCTAACAGCTACCATCCTAGCTTTTCTCATGTTCCAGTTCATTCATTCTCACAACTGTATGATATGGCACAGATTCCTCCTCATTTTACAGATGAAGAAATCAAGGTACTGAGGAGTAAGATAACTTGCTAAAAATCATCAAAGATATAGTAGAACTAGTGTTTGAATCTATGTAGTCTGAACTCCAGAATGTATGCTTGAGCCGCTCTCTGATAATTCTTCAGTCTTAGTCCTGTAGATATTTCTGTGGTCAGCAAGTTACATACAAGTCAAAGTTAGCAAGATAAAATGAATGAGCAGAAATTACAAAAACGTGGATAAAATGATGGAGAATTTGTTCATGATACTGAGTCCCTTATCTAGATTGAATAAAATCTAGTATACAGCAGGTGCTCACTTTCTAGTTACATTTGAGGTTTACCATCTTCTCACATATTAGTTGGTTATTGATATTCTGATATTTATTTTTTTGATATTTATTGGTTGTTGATATTTTCTCTGGTGACATCCTCTCATTTCTTATTGATCTGTAGGTTTTAAATACAGCTTCACAATGGTTTTTCTAAGGAAATTTTTAGAACCTACACAATCATTACTTACAAAGCTACTTAAACTAGGGTGGGTGTTATGGAATGGTAATGGGTTTATTTAAATTGCCTATGAGGTTCTTTCAAATTATTCTCTCCTTGGTTTCTGGAAGCATTGTTATGGCAGTCCTGTTACCATAGCAATGGGAGTGGTGAGTTGGCTTGAGTAAGTACTGGGTCATTTGATAAACTGCTTCCTCAGATGATTCTGATTAGCAAGCTATCATTCCTCAAAGTGCATAACCAGTTGAGGTAAAAGCAATATTTATTGCAAAAACTACCACCAGTTTTAATTCAAACTTTTCCTAATTACACCAAACCATTTTGCTTTGTCCTGACAACTCATTTTAATGGAGTCTCCAAAATGCTATTTCCAGGTAAGAACTAGAATCTTTTTCAAGTTTCTTAAGCTATGCTCTGGGAACTTCCTTCCTTTTTCTTCAGTGGAAAACAAGGAAACAAATTAATGAAAAATGAAAATGAAGCATTGTGCCCTAAGATTTGAAGCTTAGGGGTCCAGTTAAACACTCCCTGCCTTAGTTTCCAGGTATACAGCTGCTATTTCCTCATTTGATCTTGGTCACATAAGGCCATGTACTACCACCAATGATGACCCACTGGGAACACCACAACATGTGAAGATTATAAGCCTCTGACTTCCTTTAGGGGACTCAGACATTGGAAATTACTATGCTAAGTTAGTGTTGGTGCAAATAAATCTACTTCTTCCAGACCTGGTGTCTGCATTTTCTCTGGCCAGCTAATGAACTAATGATATTACATATAAGCTAAAAGCAGGATACAACCAACTATTAACTAAAAATTCATTTTGCTCTTACATGGTATAGGTTTGCTGCTGGCATAACTTTCTAGTCAGGGTTGTCTTTTATGGTTAGTGCTGTCAAGTGTCAGTGGAAACTTGGGGTTGGGACTTCTTCAGTCTTTCATTTACCTTCTCCAACTATAGTCAGAGTACTTTTAAGATTTTATGTCTAGGTGATGCTAAAACCTGGAACAAGAGTCCTGCATTCTTACATATCTTCATAGAAGAAAGTTAAAGAAATAAAATTAGATTAAAAATTTTTAATGTATTTATTTTTACTTTTAAGAGACTAGGTCTTGCTATGTTGCCCAGGGTTGTCGTGAACTCGAGTGATCCCCAGCCTCAGTCTCCCAGGTAACTGGGGTTACAGGTGTGTGCTGCCACACCTGGCAAACTGAACTTTTATTTGAGGCAATAACATATTTTATTAACTCTTGTCACTAAAAATATGGGGACATTTATTAAAGTAATTAGGATTAATCTAGCTCTTGCACTTGTCAATGAACTGATTAGTCATCAACTACTAATCAACTATGCTTTTCTCAATAGCTAAGCAGACAAAAGGTAGTCATTTGCTACAAGAACTAGCCTATCACTCATAAGGTGGTGAATATAAAAACACTCAAACAGAAATGATGCTGACCCATAAAATTCTACCCTATTGAGTGTTTCAATGTCATATATATATATATATATATATTTTTTTGAGTTGACATTCAGTTCTGGGGGCAGAAGCAATGAGAGATATTGAGAGGAAAAGAAATACCCAAGATAAGAGATAAAAATTTGCATAAGCAGATGTTATAAATGTAAAAGAATTTGGTCAGTAGTGAGAGTAACAAGAGCAGGGGGGAAGAGGACTGAATCATAATAACAGATGTTTTATGTTCTCTTGCTGCTGAAGAGGCTGTGAGATAATTCAGGCTTGGAAATGTGTTGGATCATTTTAATTTATGAGTTGCATTCCATTCTCTGTGAGATTCAGTCAAATATGCAGTGTTTCTGGGTGAGTCCTGTTTTCTCCCTTCACTTTAGATGTAGCCTGAAGTAGTCTGATTGTGTTTCTGTCATGAAAAGTTACAGTCAGAGGAACCTGACATGGTCATTTAAAGTTATCTTTAACTAGGATGTATTATTAGATTTGTAATAATTAAACATGAGGCATTAATTTATAAAACACTATTGTCATTATGACAGAAATTAGAAATACTTTATTATAAAATTGTGTGCAATTTATTATTTTTTCATCTTTCATTTTCAACAAACATCTACTTGCCAGATTGTTTTGGTTAACATTACAGAAAAGACAGGTGGAAGAAATATTATATTTTGGTCATTCAATTTCTAATCAATTAGTCTCCTAATATACTTCCTATTCATTATGCCCACACTTGACTTGGGATCATCTACATGTATGTCTATATTTGTATTAGGAACAGCATTTTCAAGAAGCATTTTAGAATGTTCTACTGAATTCTCCCAGTATGTATTAGCCATGTCCTGCAGCTCTTTCAGTGAATCATCATTTTTTTTCATTGTAGGGTCATGTTAAGAATCGACCCTGTTATTTACCTGAAGAAGAGGGATAAATGGATGAGATTTTGAAGAGGTCACACACTGTGATGGAAAACATCTATCTTGGGAATATAGTGTCTGCACAGTTTTGATGCAATACAGTGGGGTCTACCATCCTTTAACAAGGGGAGTGGTCTTCTGCAGGCTCAGAGATTTCTGAGGAGTCAGTTTAATGTTTTTGAATGTTCCCATGTGGATATCCTTGACCTTGGACTCCTTGTAAATATCCCACTGGTTCTCTGATCATGTAAGAGACTTGCTAGGGTTCTTGCTCAGATTTATTGCAGGTTCTCCACTTTTACAATTAATTTTCAAGTCTGGTTTTCAGCCTAGACTCTCCTGTGAGTATTTAAGAGGAGGCTGTCTATCTACTCTGCTCTGAAAACCTTGACATTAAGCTTTGCCTTAAGTGGTTAATTGGCTGAATGGAATGTGTCGTTTTCTCTCTTCAGTGCATCAATATGTGTCAAAAACAACCAAACAAATCCCTCAGTCCTTATAATCACTCTTTCCTCCATATCTCACAAATGCCAACAATATCCCAGAAGCCACTACATCCCATTCCAAGTCACCACAGGTGAAATCCTTAGTAATTGCTATGTTGTGCATGCCAGCAGCCCTCAATGCTCACTTAACCCAGAGATGGAGCCATGTTGCTGCTGGTGGGAGAATGATCCAACTTTGGAAATGCAACCCAGTACAGCTGACTTCCCCATCTCTATCTAAACATTAACTATGGAGAGCTATGGTGAAAAACTAGAGCCAGCTTGGTCTTGGAGACAAGTGTAGGATGGCAGATAAAAGGGTAATAAGAAGTAGGTTTTGGAATCGAGGACCATTTTGTTACATAGTAGACAGAAACAGAAGAGAGAAAAGGTTCAGAAAACAAGATGCCAAATCACTAACAGATAAAAGGGTAATAAGAAGTAGGTTTTGGAATCGAGGACCATTTTGTTACATAGTAGACAGAAACAGAAGAGAGAAAAGGTTCAGGACACAAGATGCCAAATCACTAACAGCAGGCGAAACACAAAATTTATTGAACAGCTTCTTTCATTGAGATGAGAAGGAGAAAAGGAAAGAAATATATACAGATAAGTCTGTCACTGGTATTAATATAATGCATATGTGATTATGTATATAATATGTCACATATATAATTATATATGATTATATATATTAATATAATGAATATATGCTATGGACAGTACCAGAGGTAGGGTAAAAGTTTTCATTTAGTAGTATCAGAAGACTATTTTAAAAAGATTTCTATTAATTTTTTAAGTCATCCAGTATGTTAAAATGGAAGAAGAACTGTTAAAATACATTAATTTTTTTGGCTATTAAATCCTCTTTCTCTCTATAATTTCCTTAAAAGAAGTAGAATTTATATTTTTCAATTTTATTGCCAAAAATTAGAAAGTCACTCATTTTTTAAATGAGTGTTCCAACCTTTTTGCTCCATCATTATTCCTTTACATTTAATTTAATGGGCAGAAGTAAAAATAGGAATTATTTGGTATATGGCATATTGAATATGGAATGTGAATAAAGAGATGTGAACATTTCTTTTTTACAAGTCACCTTGATCCAATGGCCTAAGAGGCAGCAATTTATTGCAGCATTTTCAGCAAAGATTTTTTTTTAAGAGGTGAGATATTGCCTTGAGTGAAAGGGCAAAGTTAACAAGAAGCTATATAGTGACTTACCACTGCAAATAAAATGGAAGGGTGCAAGAGATAATGTTTGAGAGGTCTTTGTGTATTCTGCTGTGATGGAGACCGAATGATGTCTTATCATTTCCTATGTCTATAAGTAAATTTTTTAAATTAGAATCTATGAAAAGCTTCCTTTTATATATTGCACTACTCTATTTGATGAACAAATAATCTCATGATCATTGTAATTGAGTTACTTGCATGAAAAATTTTCACTAATAAAAGTAGGATTTATGAGTCAACTGTAGAAACTGAATCTCAATCTTATCCAACAATATTATTCAGATGGTCCTGATTCTAAGGTGGTGTACATTTATAAATCTTCATTATACAAGTTGTTTTTCTTAATAAATAAGGATGGTAGCCATTTTGGGTCCTTTGGGAAAACACAGCCTTGGCAATAACATTTGACCTTAGAATAATTGAGTTTCTATTTCAAGTAACTATATAAATAGTAGATTGTATAATGAATATTATTTAAGTATTATATGATAAATATCATAAAATAGGACCAGTGAATTATACATTGCTTTATAAATATTTTTAATAATTTTCTAAATCAGCCATACTTTGTGGTAAAATCTTATCAAGTACCATGAATTAAAGTCCACCAATTTTGGACTCTGCCTGAGGAAGTTCAGGTATTGAATACATTTTTATGAGCTGTTTCACCTGTAGCATTGACTGGGAATAGCATTATTTCTTTTTGTTTAATCAGCAAATGAAAAAAGTGTCATTGTAAAAAATTGTACAATTGAGATAATTTACTGTTGTTTAAATTTGTGTTCTAAAATCTTTTGTTTAATAGAATGAACATATGTGTCTTATATTAAAGAAACTTGCAAATATATGCTTGGCGTTTTCTTTCAAATTGTTATGAATACCTACTAAAAGACTAAAGGCCATAAAAAATTTAGCTGACAAAAATAGTGTCATTCACTTTTAGTCAATTATTTAGAATAAACCTATTGGAATGCTACTTAACTATATTTGCTTAATATCATTAGTATGGTATTTTCCTTTAATGATTTCATGTTGGTGTACATAGTGGTAACCCTCAGAAGACTGGAGAATGTACAAGTCAATACTTTCTTGTTTGCAAATAACAAAAACTCAGTTAAATAGTTTAAGTGATCCTGGAAATATGGCAGAAGAGAAGGTATTTTTGTAAACATCTCAAAATTACCACATAAAATAGATGATCTAGATAACTAAATGAAAAACCTAGTTTACATTTACCACAAAACTACATAATAAGCTCTCGCCAGAAACACCAAAGGCAGTGAGTGAGGACAACTCAAGATTTACTTCTTTATTTTCATTATTCCTCCCCCTTTCTATTCTTTCCTTTCTAAGTTTTATACTTTGAACAGTTTTAATTGATTTAGGATATGTTACATAGAATTAGTTTCGGATTTTTTTTTTTTAATTCTGTGTCCTGGTAATAGATAGCTTTTAATTCTTTTTGCAGAGGATGTAGTTCTGTTAGTTTTGAGCTCATCTTTTGGTTAAAGTCAGTCAAACTGCCTTTAAATAGGTTATTATTTATTATCGTCCAAAGGCAATGAGAGGTCTTAAAATTATAGCTCAGTGAAGTGTCTTGCCTGATATTATAGTAATGTCGATTTACAGGTCAGAGGGATCCCTTGTACAAATGTGACTTTAAGTGAAGTTTTATTGAACCCAACCCTCTTTAAATTTCTTGACTTAAGAAACATTATGTGACCCTATCTCCCCTGGGATAAAAACTAAAAATTGTTCTCCAATCTTAAAGAAGTTCATTCTAATTTTCATAATCTTTTCTCTGCCCTGGGTATTAAGGATCATCAGCTATAGTACTCATTACTTGTATGTTGTGATACTGCTGTGAAGTAAAACCTTTTCAGGATAAAATTTGTAAATATTTAAAAATTCAATGTAATACTATGTTAATAAGTGCTTTCCCTTATAATATTTACACAGTTGGCATGGACACAAAAAAGAGTGGGAAGAATTCTTATCTCAGTGCTAGGACAGTAACCAGTGGATAAGGAGATGGCTATGATGCAATATCAGGCTTGGGGTTCTGCAAGTTACTGATTATTGATCACTGTTAAAGAGAATTTCAGCCCGGCAAATTATTTTTTTGATGCCTGAAAGGTAGGGAGCTATGCTTGGGCCATAGCTGTTTATATATATATATATATATATATATATATATATATATGTGTGTGTGTGTGTGTGTGTGGTTTCAATATATGAGTGGAGAAGAAGCCTGGGAAAAATGCAAATGCCCTCCCCGTGGGCTACAAATAATGAGATTCCAATTATCTTACCTGGAGAAGAATGAGAGACAGATTGAATGGAAAGGGAATTCCTGACCTGGAATATGTGTCTCATTCTTATGTTTAGGTCTTTAAAAAAAAAAAGGCCACTATTGTGATACTCACCTATCCTATGGGCACTCACTCATCACCCATTCACTACTGTATCCATTTGCTGATTCATTCACCCATCCCAAAGGTGACAAACTGCACAAAGCATTTTTACCTTATTCCTCACATGAATTACATTCTGCTTTTCCCTCCTTGCAGATGTCAGGTGCTTGGTTTTCCCTTCATTTTAGTATTTAAAAATGATACCTTTAAAATTCTGAAAAAAATGCATGAACAAAAATGTGATTTAATTTGAAGAATACTGACAAGAAACTAGGAAGAAAATTTGCCACAACTTCACTACACACACACACACACACACACACACACACACACACACAAATAAAAACCCCATAAAACCAAAACCAAATGTACTGACATTTTTTTTAATAAGCTGAAAAACTACAATCATACCGACTTCATAAGGGCACAAATAATCAATCAGTAGTAAATCAGTTTTTGTCTTAACCTTTGTATCCTTGGAATTCATATAGTTAATGTAAGCAGAAAAACGACATTAAAATTATTTGGTAGTTCACAGGATATCTTGGTAAAACAGAGAATCAGACTTGAATGTTACCCTATAGGGAACAACATCTGTATCACAGAATAGGCCTGATCTCTTAGAGACACCATGGCTGACACCAGGTACAGATCCCTGTAAGTCTATCACTGAGCCTCTATCAGTGCTACTTCTGATAGCAGGATATTGATGTCCTCACCTCACTGGAACAGAAAGCATGAGATGCTTGTTTCTTTACATGGCATTTGAAAATTTCCAGAGGTGATTCTGAGTGTTATAGACAAATTCTACTCCTGTACCTCAATTGCGGGGGAAACTAGACAATTTCCTGGCATGGACTCTATAGATGGAAAATTCTCCAAATCTAAGAGCTTTAAACATTACTAGTGACCTCTAAGACTGAAAAATGTCCACCAAAATTTCCCTCTGAATATTGGTATGTGCAATATTGGTATACTACCATTTCTCTTTTTAAAACTTAAATTTGATCAACAAGCAACAATCAAATGTTCCAACCTAATGTAATACAACAAACTCCTGAACAAATAAAATCTGATACCCTTGATCTTTAATGGCAAGATACTGGTCTTTCTAGTAATTGCCATGTCCAGTGTCTTTGACTTCTAGTATTTCTTGTCCAGTTTTATCATTATCTTGACTTGATACTCTTTAACAGAGAGACTAAATCATGAAGTAAAAAATCAACTATATGCCTATCAAAAGAGTAGGGAATGAAGGAAGAAAAGGAAATTAAAAAAAAAAAACCCAAAACTAAAACTATCACACCTGATAGAGAAATTTTGGATGTATACTGTAGGGTTCAGTTCTGCAAAAGATTATGAGGCAATGTTTGCTATTTTGTTATCTCTTTGATAGCTCTTATTTGATTTTTAAAAATTAATCACCAATGACAACTAATGCTTTATAATACCAACACATAATTGTGAAACTAAGGCTTTTTCATGCTCTGACTCTCTAAAGATTGCTCTAAGTCAGTTTTGGCATTTTTATATGCTGGTGATGCACAGAACTTCTGCTCTTGAACATTCTGTGATATGTTCCAGAAGTTATAAATGCCTACTGTCTTTAATTGAAGTACAGTTTGTGAACTGTTTTACCTTTAAAAATAGCTTTTTTAAAATTGTTGTATCATGTGCATCTTTAAGGGCAAGGTGGTAAAATAAGGGATAACATGTAACTTAAAACATTATTGTGCTACTAATGCAAAAAAATCTCAACTGAGGATGATAATCAGAGAACAGAAATTTCATGAATGACAGGGCATTATATTTTAATTTGCTGCTTTAAGAGAAATTAGTCAAATTTTCTTTGCATTTAGTTTATTAAATTCTGCCCAACTTAGATATTTTTAATGTGAAAAACATACATTTTATTATAGTACAAATCAGATAATTAAGGAGTTGAAACTCTGAAATTAGTGAATATTGTTACATCTTTCATGCAGTCTTACCTCCACAAAATAGAACAGGAGGTCTGAAACCCACATAAAACTTAATCTTTAAAAGAAAGTCTTCCTCCCTGAAAATAGACCATGAAAAAAATTAAAGTCAAGGCTTTGTGACTTGTAGACCTCTTTCCTCTATGTTCATGAAAGGAATTTTTTTTGTTCTTTTATTTGTGATTTAATCTGATCAGAGGGTCTAAACAATCTAAAATGTTTGAAAGTCATGTAAATAAATGATTTTGAGACCCATCATAAATAGAGGATTGCATGACTCTACTTCCCTCAATTTCTATTACTCTTAAATTTTATTTACCATTTTGTAGACTGGTAGACTGGTAGAAGTGACTGAGGGGTTAGGATTCAGCTCACCACATTTTGCTTCAGAATTGAAAGTAGACATTTCTTATTTTCCTCCTTGGCCTTCTGCCTCAGAAGCATGGTAATTCTTGAGAAAGTGATTTCTACAGTATTCAGTGCTTGGGGTTGAAGCTGACACTCATGTGAAATCTATTACATCAGTTTCTGGTATCATATTTTAATAATATGTAAACATATGCTGAAAGAATTTGAACCAGGTGAACTAAATTGCATAGAGTAGCAACTAGAAGCTGTAGAAAGAGCAAGAACTCCAGTATGAGAGATTTGCCCTGCCACCCTCACTCATTACTTAATAACACTATACTTTGAGCAAGTTATTTGACCACTCTAAGTCTCAGTCTCCTTATTTATAGCATGGAGTTGTCATTCCTAATTTGTTGCTATGATGCAAACATTCTAGGAGGAAAGCATGTATTTATAAAGCTAACAAGAGTACTAGGACCCCGGCAGACACCTGGGTAAAATAACTGTTGAATTACTTAACCTCTGGTACTGCATTTCCTCATGTGTGGAGCTTAAAATCTCTCTTTCAAGACTGTTGTGAGGACAAGAGATGGACACTGCTGGGTATACAGTGTACATAGTTTTTGACATTAAGTAAGTAGTAGTTACTATTTAGTATTTTCCTCCAAAGAAACTTCTGATCAAAGAAAAATTGCCACTTCTACTTTATCTAAACTTGAGGGTTTAGTTTTTTTTTTTTTTTGCATATCAATGCTGCAAAATTAACTTTGTTAATTTTAATTGGAAAATAACAGTTATGTTAACAAAAAAGAAGTGCTGACAGAAAATTAGTGTATTAAGTTTTGGGACAGACCTATGGAATATGAAGGAAAATCCGTCTGGAGAGAGCTCAGAAAATCACACTCTGGAGGCTAGTTGGGGGGAATCCTGATTGTTGAGGAACGTAGACTAAAATCAAGATCTCACTGGAGTAGCCCCTGATGAGGAGATGAGTAACTGTTATAGTTTCAGAGAAAAATATTAAGCTCTTAGGACGATAATGGAACCAATTTTGTCCACAGGGATCAAAGCAATCTCCTTGGGCTCCTACTTTTTTCCAGTAAGTGAGAAAGAGTTGCAGGATAATCCTTTTAGCTTAGATTTCTTGTTAGAAGTTGATATTTTGAATGAGGAAATTATCCACATGTTTTTTTTTTTTTCATTTTTGGAGGGTGAAGATTCACAATCTCTGTCTCCCAGCATTCATTATCAAAAAGAGAACATATTCTAATCAAGCAACACATTTTTCCTAACAGAATCTCCTCTCTCACTAATACTGATTCACTGAGCCTGAGCACTTCTCATTGGGGAGATGCAATGACATCTTCTCTGTAGGGAGATCACTCATTTTATAAGTGAAGTTCTTTGGAAGACAGGTCATAGGAACTCACTTTGAATTTACTCACAAAGAAACGAATTTATTAGTTCATTAAATTGAAAGGGCAGGAGTGTAATTGAAAATGACCAGAACCAAAGGTTATACTACTAGCTTTCTCTCAATCCTGACGTTGTTTTTCTATACTGTTGATTTTTATTCTTTCTCACTGCAAATAAGCAAAAATCAGAAAGCTCATTTTCAGTTAGAAAAGTCTTTGGGCTATACTATGATTTCTGTTATATACTTAAACTTCAAGTAAGTACTGTGTGGCTACGGAAATATAGCCATTCAAATTGCATAATGTGGGGAAGGAAGGTGTTGTTGTCCAAATAAAGGGAATAGGTGACTGGTGGTCATTCCCTCAAAATGACCTGTGGGAAGCTATGGTGAACTAAGTGTTCTGCAAGGGTATAGCAAAATGCATATACGTTACCAGGGCAACTAGCCCAGAGAGTGTTATAAGTACATATAGTTTCTCAAAGATAATGGGGAAGTAAAAAAGTCTGCAGTTATTACCACCTTGTACATAATGCTTATTTTTTCTCATTCTGCTACAAATGAGCCTTAGAAGATCCCCATTGTGTAATTGTTGGAGCAGGTATTTGTTGAGTAGTTACTGTGTGTCTGACTTTGGGAGGGATTTGAGGATATTAAGGATATGAAAAATGTTTATTTTTTTTTAGACTAGGTCTCACTATTTTTTGCCCATGGAATCACAGGCTCATTGCCGGGATACCATGGACTCAAGCAATCCCTAGCTTCAACTTCCCAGGTAGCTAGAATTACAGGTGCCACCACACCGAGCTATTTTTTGGGACGAGGTCTTGCCCTGGGTGGGACTTGAACCCCAATCCCCAGACCCCGCCGTGACTCAGCTGTCACTTACAAGCATGCACCACCATGCCCGGCTGAAAAATGGTTTAACATGGTCTCTATCTAACCCTAAGGAATTATCTGCACATGCATCTACAACTGAGGAGGTACAGGCATTCTACAACCATTACTAAAAGATCGATTAATATTTTTAAACCAAACTGTATAATTAAACTGCTATAATCAAAGCTTTAATTTATTAGAAATTTCCTTTCAGCATTTCTCTATCTTGAATTCTTAGGTCAAATGAGACCCAATTAGGTTTAAAGCTGTGGAAGCTGAGTGGTTGAATTTTTTTTTATTTTCCCCTATAGCTTTGAGAAACTATATGTATATGTAAAACACTGTGGGCTAGTTGCCCTGGTAACATGTATGCATTTTGCCAGACCCTTAAAAAGATGTGATCTCTAATTAACCTTAAAATTAACAGGCTAACGACAAAGATTTCAAAACAACTCAGAAGGAAAAGCAGAAATATTCTGGAAAATGTAAATCTGAGGTGACACTGTAAACCCTCTGAGACAGTAAAATATGGATTTCAAAAGTTTACAAGAGTGCAAAATAGCAACATCAGAAAAGTATTTAAGTATATATTTTCCTCAGTTCAATTCTCATGTCTAAATGCTTTGAAGAAAATTATAGAAAGTGGTCTAAAAACATTTTTTAGAGTAAATATTAGGTAACACATTAAAAATGAAATCTGCTCTTAACAGAATTTTTGCTTGTATTGATGTGTCATCTTTCCCACCTTGGAGATTTATTTGATTAGTTTTCCCAAATGTAGTTTATTTTCTGAAGTAAAAATGATGCTTTTTCAAATGATTCATCATTTAGACTTGTAAATTGGGTGGAAAAGATTCAGCTTTATTGGGATATACTTGGTATATCACATTTTATAATTTTAAGTTGTACAGTGCACTGACTTGAAATATACGTGATGAATAATTGCCACAATAACATTACTTATTATATATACATATCGTTATTTATATATATATACCTATCATACTTATCACTCATTTACAATTTGGGGTGTGTGTGTGTGTGTGATGGGAAATTTTAAAATCTATTCTCTTAGCAACTCTCAAACACACAGTATAGTAGTGTTAACAATGATGTGCATTACATCTCCAGAGCTCATTCTTCTAACTGAACAATGTGCCCCTATTCTTTCTCCTACCTCTCCTACCTCTCAGTCACCAATCTGTTTTTTCTATGACACGCAAACATATTTATTTTACATGTAAGTGTGGCAACTATTTTTATGTCTGGGCACCATCGCTGGGCGGGACTTACGCTGAATTTCTGTTTCTAGCTGGGTTCTAAGGCAACTCAGGTTAGTGGGTTTTTTTTTTTTGCTACATCCTTTTTATTTATTAGTTTACAATACCATCTATGAATTAAAGGTACAGGATCATGCCTTTGAGGTGTATGTTACCATACCACATACTACTTTGCTTTATTCTATAATTTAATATTGAGATAGTTTAAATTTACATACAATAGCAAGAACAAAATCAAGAGTTCCTATGTACCCTTTATCCAGTGTCCACAAGTGGTAACATCTTGCAAAACCAGTACAAAATTACAACAGGATGCTGATATTCAGAAAGCAAGATACAGGGCATTTTCTATTACCACAAAGAACCCTCCTGTTAGCTTTCATAGCCATGCCCTCTTGACTCTTGCACCACCTCCCCCATTCATCTGTTGGCAACTACTAATGTTCTCCATTTTTATGATTTTGCCATTTCAAGAATTTTTTTTAGACTGCAGTAATACAGTAGGTATTACAGTAGGTATATACAGTAGGTAACATTGTGTGGTTGGCTCTCTTCACTCAGCAGAATTCTCTGGAGATTCACCTACATTTTGAGCAGTTTGTTCCTTGCTCTTGCTGAGAAGTGTCCCATGATGCAGTGGCTCACAGTGTTTTGTCCTTGTCTGTTGAAGGACACCAGAGCTGTTTATAGTTTGGGGGCACTACCAGAAAAGCTGCTTTGAGCACTCGTGTACAGATTTTTTAGTCAAGAGGTTTTCATGTCTCTGCACTAATTACCTAGGCTTCTAATCCTGGGTCTCATGGTGTTGATGCAGGACCAAAAGTTATTCAACAGTTGGACAGGACTGCGGGTTTGGTGTTTTGCCCAAGCAAAATTGCAGGATGGAAGCAAAATTGCAGGATGGACTCTCTCTGTGTCGGGATACTCTGGTCAGGTGTTCTTGTCTCTCAGGACTGAAGACTTAGCAGCTTGGTGGGGCTGTGAAAAATTTGCGTCCCGGTTCAAGTGCAGCCTTACTTTTAGTTCACACACTGTATGACGTCTTGACTAGTGACGCAGATCATGCAGAACTGCCACGGCACTCTCTGGCCAAAGAAGGGCTGAACTGCAGATGGACAGAGCTGCTGACTCAATTGTCTGCGTGAACACCACTGCACACATGGCTCTAGAACCAGCGGTGCAGCTTCCGCGACACCAGGACAGAGTTCCTGGTGAATGGGAATGGGAGTCTATCTTCAGCAGAAGATGAGATTTTAAATTTGGTTCTCTGTCCAGGGACCTGTGAAATGAACCTCAAGGCCTGTATGGCTGGGTGGCTTGGGGAACATTATGGGGGGAGGGGGGTCCACCTTGGGCTCTTTTTTTCCCACTCTAGGGGCATTGAAGACTCCAGACTCCTTTTGCTGGGAGGGGCGATGCAGTCAGAATTAGTTGCTCTTCCTAATTTAGGATTGGGGTCATTCTCTGTCTCTGCACCAGGGGGCTGTTTTAGCTTCACCCACAGGCACCAGGATGTTCACAGTGGTGCTTATTTATATTTTAAATTGATTTCACTTGCATATATATACATATATATCATATATATATATATTTTACACATCACTGTATACCTTGAGATTCTCCCACCATGTCATCGTGAACTGTCATCTTAATCTCTTGTGCTTGTCCCTCCCCCAATTTCATCCCCTCTCTACCTTCCTTGCTTTATGCTTTAGTTGTACTGTCCGTGTTTTAGTTTTAACTTTTTCTTTTCCTTTCGTTTGCTTTCCCTACAACCCACATATAAGTGAAACCATCTGGTATTTCTCTTCTTCTTTCTGGCTTATTTCTGCTAGCATGATTCCTTCTAGCTCCATCCATGTTGCTGCAAATGACACAAATTTGTGTTTTTATTGCTGAGTAATATTCCACCCTGTAATTATACCACAACTTTTCGAGTCATTTGTCTGTTTTGGGTCATTTGGGTTGTTTGCATATCCTGGCTATTGTAAATAGTGCTGCAATAAACATCTGAATATAGTTGTTCTTTTGGATTAATCTACTCTTGGTATCCTGAGTAGATTTTCAAAAGTGGAATTTCTGGATCAAATGATAGTTCCATTTTCGGTAATTTGAGTGTCCTCCACACAGCTTTCCATTGTGGCTGGTCAAGTTTGCATTCCCACCAGAAGTATAAGAGTTCCTTTTTCTCCATATCAATGTGTTGGCTGCCAGATGCAAGGTACAAGAAATGAATGAGATTGCCCAGCCACAGCCAGGAGTCAGATGGAGGTATGAACTATGAGACAACATTATTAACAAAAGAAAGGGGTATATATAGGGACACAGGGTGAGGGCCTGTTGAATTCCAAAGAAGACAAACAAACCTGAGAGACAATTAACATTTTAAAGTTTAAAAGTAATTGAGGAAGGGGGAGTGTAGGTAGGTGGTCACGATCTCTGATTAAGAAAGCCAGTGGTGCCAGTGTGGTCTCAGAAGGTCAATTTAGTAAATCAATCCCTAGGTTTTTTTAGGGATGGTTAATGAGAGAGGTTTTCCCTTATCTCGTTTGGAATGATGATCCTGGTATGCAAATGGCGCACAGCATCAATGGTAGCAATTGTTATTGCCCACTTTTTTTTTTTGACATGGGCCATTCTTACTGGTGTAAGAATGTGGTTTTGATTTGCGTTTCCTTTATTATTAAGTGATGTTGAGCATTTTTTCATATGCCTGTTGGCCATTTGTCTTTCTTCTTCGTAGAAGTGTTTTTTAATCTCTTCTCCCCATTTTTGACTAGGCTTTTTGTATTGTTTTTCTTGAGTCAGGTGAGTTCTTTATAGATCTTTGAAATTAGACCCTTATCAGTTAAATGGAGAGCAAAAATTTTTTCCTATTTGGTTTGATGTCTCTTTGTTTTGGTTATTATTTCTTTTGCTGTACAGAGCTTTTTAATTTGATAAAGATTCAGTTGTTTATGTTTTCCTTAATTTTCTTTACTTGTATAGAAAAGAAATCTTTTTCTATATGTATGGATGTTCCTGTGATAGATCATGGAATATTTTGCCTGTGTTTTCTTCCTTCTATGTATTTTATGGTTTCAGGTCTTATGTCCAAATCTTTATACATTTTAAGTTGGTGTTTGTATGTGGTATGTAAGAGAGTAATGTAAATTCATTCTTTTGCCTGTAGCAGTCCAGTTTTCCCAGCATCATTTATTGAAGGATGACCCTGTTCCAATGTACATTTTTGGCCTTTTATCATAGGTTCATTGATCATATATAAGTGGTTGTATTTCTGGGCTTTCAATTCTGTTCCATCGGTGTGTGTGTCTGCTTTTATTCTAGTACCACACTGTCTTGATTATTATAACTTTGTAGTATAATTTGAAGTCTGGGAGTACAATCTCTCCATTCTCTCTCCTTTTGATCAGGAGGGCTTTGGCTACCTGAGGTTTACAAGTGGTGTTTATGGATAATTGCTGGTTGGTTTTGTTATGAGGGGGACTGAAGTCCAGATGGACCTATGGTGCCATCTTGATGATAAAAAACCTGGGTCCAGCATCTTCATACTCCAGCTGGTGTTGGATGTGATTTGTGCGAAGGGAGGGGAGTAGTAATTTACAAATAAAGTGACCATTGGTTTGTCTATATAGGATTGTTGTACATAGATTTAATTGGTATATACTTTTATGACCAAATAAGAAAATGAGAACCAGGCGTTGAAACCTTCCAGAAAGCAAAGGAGGAAAGCTCTCTAATAAGGAAACCCAGGAAAAGCTAGTTGACTAATAAGTAAATGCTGTGACCAAATGGACTAGTATATATAAATATTTAAGAGGAAGACAAAACATTCAGATGCTTTTATAGTGAGTCAAGCATTTGAGATTGAAATTAGACATGGCATCTTGACTTTCTTCTTGTCTTAGCTAGCCTTTCTTTTCCTTTAGTTGTTGCTCAGTAGCTTGGCATAAACACTCAGGAAATAAAATTTCTGAAGGGCTTACGTCTATGAAAACACAAGATTAAAGTAGATTTTTTATGCTCTCAAATCAGTTGGCCTCTTTAATATGTTGCTTGTACAAAAATTTATTCACCCTTCAACAACTTCTGCATAGCTTTCTCATGTCCCCTACTTCCAACATAACTTCTGTTTCACGGTGAATGAAGTTTTGCTTTCAGCAATTTCAAAGTAACTTCACCTTATCCACATGATTTTAGGGATCAGAGAGAAGGCCAGATTAAATATTAACCTTCAACTGTGTTGTTCATGCTGACACTCAGGGAAATCTGACTTTTTTGGGCTGATGTTTGGCAGGGGGTCCTATTTCTTCCAGCTGTAAACTAGAAATTATGGAATTTATGCAAAATTAAGATCTGCTTTTTACAAAATTAAAAAAAATGAATATTGTAAACTTGGCAAGGTATTCATTTTTTATTAATAAGTGAAGATAACCCTTCAACATAAGCTTGCAAACTTTTTTTTCTTTTCTAGCTTTTGTCACTCTTTTATTTACTTTTCCTTTTTTAATAGTGATAAGAAAAGGGGAGCAGGTGTTTCCAGCCATAAATCCTACATCCTTAGTGGGGTGGTTAGGTTCTGAAAGTTTTCTGACATCTTTGTGGATTGTTTCATAGCTATAGAGCATTTCCCCCCCTCTGTAAATTATGAGTTGTGAAGTCCCATGAACTATATTCAATACTTGATGGTATTGTGAGTTGTAGAAGTGCATATTAGGACCATTGGGATACAATGTAGCAGTACTAAAAATCCACTGACAGGTGTCTGACTGGTGTTAAGTAGCTTTACAATCATGATTAGAAGTTAAATTATTTCTTAATTCTTCCACTGTAATTTAGTTGTGAGAGGAACACTGGACATGCCGTCTTCATTTTAAAAAGCAATAATGCTTTCTTAATGGGTCTGAAATTGCTTTCTTCTACAGGCTTAAAGTTTACAACATATTGTTTTTATTTATTTTTTAGCTAGTGGTAGTGTTATCTTCACTGTAAATGCCAGCTGAACCAGTTCATTTTTGGTGCAGTTTCTTGAATTTTGAACATATCACTTGACCTAGATAGTTTTTTTTTTACCTGACTTCATTTTTTTTCTTTTTAAGTCGTATGTTTTTTTCTTTTAGAAAAAAGATATAATTATCTTTCTTAGAGAAGAATGAGATAACAAAAAATTTAAGCTTACTAAGTGGATAGACTAAAATTTCTAAACTTCTATTAGTACTTTATAATCCTTTTATATATATATATATATATTTCACTTTGAAAGGCATTATTATCTTTCTACTCTCGTAAGATTTGAGTACTGACTCAGTGTTCTCCAGGCTTACAAGATTTTGCTAATAGCTTAATTCAATTGCTTGCTTATCCTAAATTTAAATTTAAATTTTAGAAGAAAATAGGTAAACTTTAACTAGGTCCCAATTTTATAACAACAGATTTTGAGTTCATGTTTTGGCTGCTTTTGTGTTCAGAGAAATAAATGACTTCTTGGTGAAAATCAAAGTTAATAAAACGTGCAGCATTTAAATAATTTTATGCTATCTTCCATTTAAAGAATTTTGTCATATAAATGACAACATTTTTTCAAAGTGCTTTTTTACACTCCAGGATTCTTTAGTTCATACAGAAGCTTCCTACTGCAACCTCCTGTGATGTGCTGGAAAGTCTGTAATAAACACTATCTGTAATTCCTTATTTGTACTCCTGTTTCCTCTCTTACTTTCTTTTACATCTTTTCTTTTTCTCCTTGACCCTGAAATTCTTTTCTTATATGGCATAACTGCTAGAATCCCTGCTGATAAGTCTCTACTAGAGATTGTTTCCTGCAGAGGGCAGGAAATGTTGCAACTCCTTCTTGATTGATAAGAGGTGCAGAGCCCTGCTGAGCCGCTGCAATAAGCAAATTTCGGCTTCAGTAGAAGTGGGTGTTTTTAAGGTACTACTCTCAACCTGAGAGTTTGCCTTTCTTGCCAGGTAGCAGGATTGATGATTTGGTGTACTGACATAGCCATTGGTCAACCTAGTCATATTCATAGAGTGATCACGCAAAGCTGGGAGAGGATCACTCAGTGCTGATATTATGGTACTCAGTCATGATCTATACTGATAATAAGTACAGCTACTTTGCCATAGTGGCCTCTATCTTGAGTTGCTTTTGTTGTGACAAATTGTTCAAGAGTTATATTTTCCAATTAATGGGAGTACTTTAGATACATTATCTATAATATTCACTTTAAATGATAATAATGAATATGGAAATTAGGTGAGAGCATAAAATTAAGAATATTTGAATAATTATAGTGCAATCAAGTAAAAATTACTGATGTCTTTATTTGATGCTGGATTATGTGGAAAATAGCACAAGAACATACGTGCTTTGGAAGTTGAAAGTACATCAGGTTTTGACAGCACAACTGCATAAATTACCAGGTAATTTGGGTGATTTTTTCCCCTCTGTAAATCTTCAAGAAAAATAAATAGTTGCAAGATGAATTTTGAACTAAATTGGAATGAGTAAGTCAGTATTGCAAATAATTCTGAAACAAATATGTTCTTTGAAGGTGTAGTTGTATAATACATTTGACATAGTGCCTATGTAATAATGAAACATTGTTCTTAATGTTTATACATATGCTGTCTGACCAACAGAACCCACTAGAGAGAAATATAGTAAGTTAAGCCAGTAACTAAGCATATAAAATGCATTCGGTTGGGTTTGTAGATATAAAAACAGTTTTATATGTCAGGAATATTCTCTTGTGTCATGTTATAGTGTTGGAATATAATAACTCAAGGGTTTTGTAAGCACATGTCTTAGTAATATGATGATGCAAGTGAAATAAGTAGGCTATGAATATTCTACTTTCTTGAGACCACAGATATGGTGTGAAGAGCATAGTAAGCCCAATAAAATAGAAGTCAAGGTAGAGATGAACTACACAAGGTCATTCTAGTTTCCTCAGTAAAGTAACACATCATTTCAAGTCATGACATTAAAATTTTATTGGCGATCACTGTGGTTGTTATATTACCCTCCCATGTCCAGTCTTTAATCCCCATACCCTGTTTAATATTGTTATATAATTTTATAATATTGTTTTAGAATTTGTTTATAATTTATTGTTATGTAATTTTAAGTTGATGTTTGAGGAAGCCACAGCAGAAATGTTGATGACTCAGGCAAGCAAGTAGAAAGAGGCAAATTTATTTATAAGAACAGATACAGAGACCCCGTCCCGGGCTTGCCAGCGCCCGGGGTCCGCGCGGGCCGTGAGCCCGCGCACCCCCGCGGCCACACCACTAGGGGGTGGGTGTGGTTGATGGCGCCCGTGCACAGCGGCCCCCCACGCTTCCCCCAGGTAAGGCGTGGTGGGGCCGTGGCTTGGGCCGGAGGAGGGCCGGGCCGGGCCGGCGCACGGGCGCCGCGCGGCCCCT